>DWMZ01000512.1:0-22002 GCA_018249855.1 Eueides tales michaeli | reverse complement strand
AATTCAGTAATATATCTATAGTAACATATTATCATTAATTCCTATATTTTCCAGAGTATAGAGAAAAAGAAGAGTGTCACTTCAAAAATGATTAGGCCTGTCGTGGCTCAGAGGCAGAGGCGTGTGTAAACGGATTCGATCCCCATTTGAGGAAATTGACTTGAGGAATTTAATATTTTGATTTTCTTGCTCTGGCCACATATGTTCCCAGGTTCCCTCTGCCTTCCATGCTATATGTAGAATACAGCATGAAAAAGCGTTATTTTTATGTTACTTTCTTTGGTAACATAAGGTAAAATGCGTCGGGGCCCACCTTACAACACGCAATACTTCTAAAATTCGACGCACCGTGGGGAAAATGGAAGACGGGATGATTTTAATGGTAACGGCCTATCTAAGCACTACGTTCATGGTTCAGAATCCATGCCACAATCACACTGTTTGGATATAATGGATGGATGGCTATCGTGGCGCAGGGGCATAAGCATGTGACTGTAACCGACAGATTGTGGGTTCGATCCCCGCTCGAGGAAATGAAATAGGTATTTCATATTTTCAATTTAAATATTTTGTTTTCATTTCTTCGCTCTGTAAACAAGATAAAATACGGCATTGAGTTCCGCCACTCAACATGCAATACTACAAATTCAGCGGAAAGTAGGGAACGTAAGGAGAACGGAGTGTCTTAACACTAGATTCCCAAGTTACCTCTGCCTGCTCTACCATGTGTGAGTTACACCGCGAAGCTGAAAAAAATTAAAAACGTAGTGATTTCCATTAATTTTTGTCCTCCTTAAAGATGTAAAAACAAAAATTTCTTAATATTTTTACACAAATATAAAAATTCAAATATAACTCAACAGATTTTTCATATATACCTACTCAAGTATCGTCGTACATATGCAATCTTATATCTGCATTTCGCGTCGCACTCAATTTCGCGGTACATATGAGGGCTCTTAGGAGAACTTCGCTGTACATTTGTAAGTTATCAATTCACTGTACGATTATCGAAATTTGCAAGGAATTTAACTGAACTAACCCAAATAACATAATATTTTAAATTATCTTTTTTTTGTATTATTCTAATATTGAAAAATTAAAAAACTATACTATATTTAAAAACTTAGGAGAGAAAAATACTAAATTTAAAAACGTTTGTAAAAAAAATTGTAAAAATCTCCCTACAGAGATGCTAACAACATAAATAAGTTACAACAAGCGTATAAGAATTTCGACGGAGCTTGGTGAGAACGAATGACTTAGTTGGTCAAAGTGCCTGGACGGTTTCCAAGAGGCGCGGATTAAAATCCTGCTTCGTTCAAATTTTTATACGTTTTTAAATTTTGTATTTTTCTTTCCTAAGCGTGAAATAATACTTTAAAAATAGTAAAAATATTTAATAAATAACATTGTCTCTTGCCAAACGATGATTCTAACGAATTGTCTTTGGATAGCGGAAATTTGTAAAAATCTCCCTAACGAGATGCTAACAACATAAATAAGTTGTAAGAAGCGTATAAGAATTTCGACGGAGCTTGGTGAGAACGAATGACTTAGTTGGTCAGAGCGCTTAGACGGTTTCAAAGAGGCGCGGGTTCAAATCCTGCTTCGTTCAATTTTTTAAACGTTTTTAAATTTAGTATTTTTCTTTCCTAAGTGTGGAATAATACTTTAAAAATAGTAAAAATAATTAAAAGACTAATTTCGTTTCATTTATAATACCGAGAGCGAAATAAATTAACAACCACCACTTTTACAGTCGTCGTTCGACAGCACCATTATAATAAAGTAATATCTACAATTATATCAAAAATAACATTTTCCCAATGAAATTAAACCATAATAATATGTCGAGTTTTAAAACAAAGCTTCCAGGAAAAAAATCATTGAAATAAAAAACTGATATTTTTCCTTCAATACTCAAGTGCTGCAAGCGTGTTATTAATTAATTGAACATTGCCTTATATGTATATGTTTTATATAGCATTAAGGAGTTCGTATTACATTTCTAGAAAATACTAGGAATTACTAGTGTATTGAAGCAGGGTATGCAATATGTCGTCTGTTATTAGAGATAACTTTGTATCAGTTCTCGTAAAACACATCTGTCTCGCTGTCTAATAGTTTTTCTAATATTAACAGTGGACGGAGTTGTCTTTTTAGATAGAATTTCGTGTGTATAGATAATAACAAGAAAGTAATAAAATATATTTGAATGTAGGTGAGTCTAGCTTCAAATCCAAAATTCTTATGTTTAAGATGATAGAAAAAAAGAGATTAAGAATACAAATATCACTAACTCTCTCTGAACCAGCTTCACGCTGTATCCCGCACATGGCAGAGAAGGTAGAGAGCACTTGGGAATCTAGTGTTCAATGATGTTCCAATCTACATTCTGTTCTTCACATTCCGCGAAATTTGAGGTACTGCGTGTTAAATAGCGGAGCTCAACGCCGCACTTTGCCTTCTTACCAGTGCAAAGACATGAAAATATTAAATAAATAAATAGAAAATATTAAATATTTAACTCCTTGAGTTGTGATCGAAACTAAGCCTGTCGCGTTTAAAATCACAGGTTTGTGCCCGTGCGTCAGGACATGTCTTAAATATGTATATAACAAACATCAAGGATTAATATATTCTCTCCACTCGCTTTTGTCTATTCTGTGATATGTCGGACAGTTGGAAACAGAAAATTTGTTTTACACTATAATTTTAAATATTATCATATTAAAATGACGAATTAAGTAAAGCTAATGTTAAGTATCTTCTTTCTAGCTGCAGTCTGTATACTGCATTTACTATATAGAATGCAGCTAGAAAAAAGAATAGTAGGCTGAGAAAGCCCACGTCGTGCCTTATCTTGTATCAAACCAAAAAAAAATACATTAATTTAATGTTCGAAATGGGAATCGAGACCGTAACGTCGACTCTATGCCGCTGCGACGCATATGCAATCTTATAGTAACAAAATTTTTATATACCTATGAAAGACAATGATGAATATTACAAAACATGGTAAAATTACCTTTAAAAAAATAAATAAAAAAAAAAATATTTTATTTCTTTTTTTATCTAAGGCACATATTTGTAATATAATTACAAAAGTAGTCTCACTTTCATAATTATCCGTGAGAAATGAACTTATGAACTTTATTCATGTAAAGTATACCATCTATATTAAACAACCTCTCAGTTTGGTTAGCCAACCGCGCTTATCTCAGAAACTACATGATTGAATTATTTCTGTATTATATATTCTATATGTCGAGGGCCTATCTCGATATATCTATATTATAAAACGTTTAACCTTTAGTGTCTTAGCTGTGGTCAGACTTACTTCCCGCACTCAGTATGGCGTATGTCAATAACAACGGATTGTGATAGTCCTTTGTTATTTCCATTCGATTGCACAGGCGAAACCGAAAGTAAGAACTAATATTAATAATAGAAAACATCGTAACAGGAACTCACTCTCGTTTTCTGAACACTTTCCACTTGGACTTATCTGTATTTATTATGTAACGAAGGTTGGATAAACTGTAAAAAAATGTTATATAGAAAATATAAAACTAAAAAATACATTGTTGCCTATATTGGCGCAAAGGCAAAGTTTCCGTTTATACATGCCTCAGGTTTTGACTAGGATCCCCACTCGAGAAAAAGAAATAATTGTAATCTTCATTTTATTAAAAGTGATTTAATGAGAACAGACAGTCTGACAAAAGGTTCTCAGATTCCTTCAGTCTACCCTGTCACGTGCGAGATATAGACTAAAGCTAACACAATATAGAGGTCTTTCCATGAAGACATTATGTGTTTGCATTTTTCCACTGTATCACAAAACGACGTTAAATACAACCACAAAACCCAATATTCAATAGAGAATTCCAGACGAATGCGAAAAGAAGAGAAAAGAATCCTACTTTTTGTCCTGTCTAAGAATTATTATTCTTATGAAAAATGTTAATATAAAATCGTGGAAGTATATCGTTCTATATTCATTTTTAAGTATATATTTTTTTTAGAAAATGTACTATTAGAACATATATGCAGATTATTCATACACAGATAGTACATTTTATAGTTGTAAGATAAAATCTTATTGAGGAGAACGATTATATTAAACAATAGTTCTAGATTAGACAAAGAGCGGCGTTAGGTGCCGCCATATAAAATGAAATCTCCAAAAGGAACAGAAAGCAAAGATCAGATTTTTCATACACTAGGCCTTCTCTGCCCTTATTATTATAAAGATAAGTTTAATAACAATATTTTTTCATACCTGGAATTACTTGTTGCTTCATCGATTTTCCGACGAGCGATCATTACTTTGCTCCCCGTCAGCCCCATTGCCGCGTCTCATTAATTTTTCTTGTAAAATTGCTTATTTTTATGCATTTTCATTGTTTTTTTTATTTGCGTTTTAAAACTCACATCGTATACAATTTACTTATAATTGACAGATCGATATTGACAGTATGAAGCGTGTTTTTAATAATTATAAAGAGTTTGGTGTGGTTTGTAATAAATATTATGAATTAAAATTTCAATTTGTGAAATAGTTGTGGATTCAAATTTAATTTTCATATTTGCCTTTAAGAATCTTTCTGTATTGGATAGCCTATTTATCGATGAAAGTCTAATCTAAAAAAATTCAAAAATGAGAGAACTTGAGATTTCTAGTGCATGCACTGAGTAAAGGGTTAAAGACTGCAAGCATATATCTATCTCCTAATATCTAGGCCGCACACATCGCGATAACGCGAATATTCGGATATAATATTGGTTCCGACTCATAATTACTGATGAACTCGTTTTCCATTTCGCTTTCTGCGCGCAAATTTTACGTGATAAACTTACAACACACAGGTCCGACCACGCACTTCGCACAGCCACATTGCGCGCAGTTTTAAAGGCGAAGTTCTATCGTGGGTAAGGGTAAGTCATAGGTCTAAAAAGGCGCGGGTGATAAGCACGGCATCGAGGCACGTGACTATAATACCTATTACTATACTAATGAGGTCTAACGTGGTACGGAGGCACTAGGGTGCGACTGCAAAAGCATCAGGTTGTGGATTCGATCTCCACTTGAGGAAATTAAATATTACATTTTCATTTTTTCTCTTTGATAATAAAGTAAAGCGCGGCGTTAAGCTCCACCACTCAACACAAACTGCCTAAAATTCGGCAGAAAGTAGGATCCAGAACTCCTTTAATGGAAAAGTAGTGTCTAAATGCTAGGTTTCCCAGTGCCATGCAGCGTACAGCGTGGAACAATACTAATATAATCAAACTGTAATATAAAATCACGTTCATTTTAGATAACAGTAAAGTTTTGGTCGACATTTTTTTAATAATCCATTTATTAAGATATGCAATAAGCTATTTACTTCACATTTATAGTTTATTTAACACCTATAGTAACTATGGTTAACAGGTTGTAAGAATATGTGCTAGCATGCAGGCAAAGCCGCGGCGATAGCCTAGAGACATAAATAGTGAACTTTACATTAAAGCTCTTAAAATTTGCCTTCAAAAAGCTTATAAACTTCTATCAAATAAATTTTCTGTTAAAACTAGATCCGTCCTAAAAAAACATTGAAAGCTTCTGTAAATACATCGTATATTTCATACGTACTATATACGTACGTAGAAATTTAGAAATCTACCGAATAAACTGAACAAACACGAAATTCAGATAACTTCTCTTTATTAAATTTAGATTCGTAATGAATTACGTACAATTTTGTAATTATTTGTTCCAACAAAACCTCTAACTAATAATATGCTTTATGGTAACTTTTTGATAGCTATTTTTCATATATATTGACGTCTTACTTGAAAGAAGCTCTCAAGCATGATTAATTTCCAATATCAATAAGCCAGGATACTAGCACCTCACATACATGCATCAAAAATTCGATGACAAAATCTAATAAGATCTTCAAAGTAATTGATTATATGGTAAAAAAATATTCTTACGAAAATGACAGTGCCCCAATTGACAATTTCAGTGCTTATGTGGATCCTTTGTCGGTATTGTCACCTGCAAGAATGATTGATACGACGCCCACATATAGAGGAAGAGTGTTAAGTCATAAGAAATTTGACGTATAGTATAGGTATAATAAGCTAATCGACAATTTAATTTGTTTAAGACCTGTCCTAGAGGTCCCAGTGGCCCAGGAATATGCGTGCGATTATAATGTGACAGATTGTGCGCTCGATCATCACGTAATATTTTCATTTCCTTGCTCTGGTAACATGGCAAAGCGCAGCATTAAGTACCCACATACAATATTATTTTTGTATATACTAATTTTAGACTAGTCTCTAGCGGATAATGGGGAACGAATTTCTTAATGGGATCAAAATGTTAACTAAGTTCGCAAGTTTCCTCCGCCTTATAATGTGTATGATTCAGCATGAAACAAAAAAAAAACAATTTAATTTTTGTTTCATTGTGAAGCTAAAAAAACCATTTTGGATATACACTTAAATCTAAGAAACTTAATTTAAGTTTTAATAAATAATTCATCATGATACTTGGAATTTTTACTTTACTTGAGTGATGATGGGATCCATGCGGGGATCTGAATAGTAAGCATCATCTTTCAGAGGTTATCATATAGGAGGCTTATACTTATAGATGTGAGAAAATTCTATTGTATTTATTGTACTTAATATAAAAGAGACAGAGAAATATTATCTCAGTCTAATCCAAAGAAATAGCAAGAACATAAAATTTGAAATAAATCGCTATAAGCTTGTGTCATGGAACACTACGAAGGTGTACTTCTATTTTTCATAAAGACTAACAAGGCGTAGAATATTTTCGTGGGCTAGAGATATATTACTTTAGTGAATAGATTCGGGCGGTTTTATTTTATTATTATGACTATAACTGTACTGTAATAAAATATGTTATAAATATCATCATGTTTGTAAATGTTCTGAAAAAATCTTTTTTTTTCCTTTTTACCTTAGATTTTTATATAAGTAAATAGTACTTCTTGTAAATAATGTTGCTAGCTAAGAACTAATTGTTATCAAACATTGTTATTCTACAATAAATGAGAAAGAAGAAAGAAAAATTGATACTCTGTCTTATCATCTAATTTAATGTATTAAAATATGTACGGTCTCGTGGGGACAAATGTTGATTCTATGGGCAGAGTGTTCAAACCTGCCAGAAAATATAAATTAAGCCCTGACACAGTGGATATAATGCCTTACTGTAAGCGCAATGTATTATTTTGGTAAAATAAAATTTAAATAAAGGGCGGCGTTGAGTTCCGCCAAGGACAAGGTTACCACCAACGTCACCTGATATATATGTAAAGTAAAATACGGGGCTTAAGTAAATAAGTACAAGAAACTTTGTGTCATAATTGAACCTACAGACATTAAGTACACTCAACCACTTTTCATCACTACACTTACATAACTTTTAAAAGCTCTCGAAAAGGCTCACATTAATTTAAAAATTTACAAATTGAATTAGGTTGGCTTTACTAATTTAGCCTTTGATATTTAAATCTGGGTTTGATACGTACTGAAAATTCTTGATTCTGTGAAAATATTTAATTTATGTAATGTTATTTTTTAAGTGGAATTCTGTTCTGTCACTCCTGAAGGAGGCTAACTTTTTAGTATTCTGTAAATAAAGCCTACAGGTTTCTGAACCGAACACCTTATTTAAGGTATTTTTTTTAAAAATCAGATTCTCTTTGGTTAATACCTTATATAAATAACGCTTACTTTCACGTATTGTGAATTAGAGCATGAAAGATAATGAAACAACTTAATGTCGAAACACTCCGTTTTTCTCTCTAATATTTTTTTAATATATATATATATATATATATATATATATATATATATATATATATATATATATATATATATATATATATATATATATATATATATATATATATATATATATATATATACATAATTTACTAAATAATATACTATAGTACCTATATTTTTACACAAATTTTAGCTTATGTATAATCTATGTTACTGACAAGTTTATTTAATGGAAGTGTCCGCCTCACAAACTTTCAGATTTATAATATCACATTTAAGAAAACGAATCGCCCTAACATTCTGTAAGATTCTCAATATACACTCGTAAAACCGATTTTGTTAAGCTGCTAAGGATTCAATTAATATACATATACTTAACTCTACTAACATTATTTCTGTAATAACGTTTTTTTTTCATGTCTACACGTTCACTTTTCTTTGACTAACTTACCTTTAAGATATTATTCACCGATCAATCATCAAGGAGGATATTCCCTCGATAGGTATAAAACATATGTACATATGTACTATGATGATATATGTAACACTTTTGTTAAGACAGCTCAATGCTCAATATTTAATAAAATTTTATTAAGTTTAATACTTCCTTTTTTGGGTTCCGTACTTCAAATGGTAAAAACGGAATTCATATACGATCACTTTGTTAGGACAACTTTGTTTGGCAAGATTATTCATTTCTAAATTGCGTAGTGATATCAAGATCAAGTCAATAACCAACATATTTATCAAATAATATAGTTACTTGAGGCACAAATAAAATCAAAATTAGAGGATAAGAACATTAATCGATCATTTTTTTTGCATTTTGTGTAAAAGAAACATTTATATTAAAAATAAAAACTATTGTAAGCTTAAAATTGTAAAACTTAACGTAAGCTTAAGCTTGTACACTTTCTTAAGTTGGACTTTCCGTTAACCTACAATTCTAAAATAGATATATGGTTCTCTCGGTGGGCACTTGCCGGTTTGCAATATACCGTTTTTTTTGATAACAGTTCTGAATTTGATGGTGGATTCACGTCACCAATTATAATTAGTAACGTCAACAATTTTATTTGCTACATTATTTTACAATGTACTACTTATACTTAGTATCTGGAGATACCGTCTCAGCACAGTGGGCAAGTATGTTATTGTAAACGCAACGGCTGCACGGGAAAATTATAAAAATTATCCTTACATAAATGCTTACTTTATAAATAAGTTGTAACAAGCGTTTAAGGATTTTGACGTACGTTAATGGTCAGTAGGTAGTGCCCCGACTGCTTTTGCTTGGATAATTTCCAAGACGTATACGTAACGTAGTTCAATCCCTCTACGATATTGTTTATACGTTTTCTTAAAATATGTTTTTAGCTTTAGTGTGGAATAACATTTAAAAAATTCAAAAAAAGCCATGTTTTTCTACGGCACTGTCACTATATTTTCAATATACAGAAAAAACTGTATTAATTAGCATTTGAGGCTACCGTCAATCTGTTAATTTAATAATATGGGCATAATTCCTACTCGATGTAATGAAATGTTCCATATTTCATTTCCTTGTTTTAGTAACTGGGTAAAGCGCGACATTGAGTTCCGCACTTCAACACACAATGCGTCAAGAGTCCAGCAGAAAATGAATATTGTCGTAATGAGAATAGAATGTGAACACTACGTTCCCAGATTTTCTCTGCCAACCCTCCTGTTTAAGAAATAATACATAATAAAACATTTAATTTATTTCTTGCTTCAGCTTTTATTTGAAACGAACGTAAGTAATTGTTCCTAAGATTGGCATTATTTATTTTACAATTAATACCTATGGGAGTATTTTCTTTTCCGATCCCTTTGTTTAAGTTGTTTAACTTGTTTTAAATCTTTCTAGATTTAAGATGTATTAGCTATATAGAAAGGATTTATCTTATGCAATAGGAAAAGGAATAAATAAATAAGTAAATCCTCTAATCCTCTTGGAATGCAATTTTTATGTATTATGTTTATTTTTTTTAGCTTCACGCTGTATCCCGCACAAGGCAGGGTAGGCAGAGGGAACCCGGGAACCTAGTGTCAAGACGTTCCGTCCCACTTCCATTCCCCACTTTCCGCCGATTTTTGAGGCATTTCGTGTTGAGTGGCGGAACTCAACGCCGCAATTTATTACGTAACGTTCAATATTTTCTAATGCGATGAATGTTACATATTTAGATGCTTTAATTTGATTTACTACTTATATGTATGAACATATATTTGTTTCATAAATTACTCTATTTTTTTATTTAACATTGATAATATTTGTCCAACTCTGCCTAAGTTTATATATGAAAGTTTCATAATGTTATACGGAGAGATATAAATAAATAGATAAAATAAAAAAAAAATAATGTGCTAATGTATTTTTTCATTCCTAAGGTAAAGAAAATGTTGCTATTGTTTGCCGTTATTCTACTTTTTTAAAACATATTTCAGCAGTTCCTGATCTTCTACACATTACAGGCGGATATAGGCGCTTATTAAAATATATTTGATGTATATAAAAAATGAATGAACCATTTAAGTTCATACATTTGTCGAGAACACTCGCGGTATCTGTTCCGAATAATATAACGTAAATATAACGTACAGAGTGCTTTAAGTATTATAGTATGTGTAGGAACACCATGATTTTTGATATCCGGCAATATTACTAAGAAACATAGAAAATTAACATAGAAATATTTATTTCAATTTGAAATGCAATTTTTAATTGAACAATAAAATTAATAAATTTTGAACAAATGCATATTTTTTTATTAGTATATGTTTATTAAACTTATTTACGTGCAACTCGACGACCTTAATTAAACCTAATATGTTATTAATACAATTAAATATAGGTATTAAATATGGTGATTATTACACATTTTCAATAAAACTTATTTAACCAGATTAATCGTATTTATTAAATATTTAAAAATTATGGTTTCACACACTTTGCAGTGTTCTGTGACCACGAGTAGGCTGATTGGCATCTGTCTGTCAGTTGACATTATTATTATTTTAGACTACAACCAGTGATTTCTAAATCGCTTGCCCGCCGTGTTTTAATCTTGATTCTTGGAGAATGAGCTGGCTTATCCTCTGATTTAGTGGGTTTGGGCCTGGGCTGGACTTCGAGTTTTTTTTATTAGTGGCTCACTGTTGGTAGAAAGTGCCCAATCGTCTTCTCTTTTGAAATTAGGATATTTTTGTAATTTAATAGCCTCACGGATCACTTTAGGGATATATCTGTTCTCTTTATATATAGTACGTGGGGGCTTACTAAACCTGATGTAGTAGTTGGGTTTATCTATTGTAAGCTGCTCCTGACTTCGATATATGCCTTCTTCTTAATATTGAACTCATCAGTCAGCACATTCTGCAAGAATCTAAGGCAGTACGCAAGGTCATAAAAAATGTTTGGCGTTAGTTTGATATAATAATTGTGTCAACTGCTAGATGGACACCACCTCACGTTACTCGTGACCACGGACTACTGCATTAAATGTATGCGATTAATCTGGCTATATTCGTTTCTTTAATTATTTAACCTGTATTCTTCACTTGTAATTCAAGAAAATATTTTAAATAATATTTTACAACGATTGGTAATATTTTCTATTATTTTATCTCTGCAAAAATAAATCTATAATAATAACAATAATGTGTATACCTTACCTTGGTTTTAATATATTTACAGAAAGTTAATGAAATATTTTACTAATAACTACCCGTAGTTTAATATTTTCATAAATAGACTATTTTGTTAAAATTCGAAATTATGGTGTCATTTTTCAAGTGTCGTCTCAAAGCCCGCATCCGCAAAGTGGCCTCAAGTGATACTACTTTGTCTTTTGTCTACAACCTCTATGCGGCAAAGAAAATTTTTATTCAAAACGATCGTAAAATTTTACCTTTTACTGTTGCGGTAATGTTTTAGAGAGGTAATGTTATTATATTTGGGACGTATTAGAGATTTAATACAGCCACTTTTGTTCAAGACTACAGTAAATATATAAAAATGCTGAAATATTTTTATTACAACAGCACAATTGTAATGTGTACTTATTTTGAGTTTAAAGTACAAAAATACTGCCACTGTTTGTTTTGAATTTTCTTTCAAAACACGTCATATATAATTAAATATATGGTGCTATAAAGAACATACATTTTTTTTTGGCTTCACGCTGCATTCGGCAACTAGTAAGATACGCAGAGAAAACCTGGGAACCTAAACACGTAATAAGACGTACTAAGGGATGCTTTTATTTTGTATAGAGTAATGTATTTAATTATTTTATTGAAATATAAATATATATTGTAAGAGAAATATGTTTTATTGAGGGCAGCGGGTTTGGTTCCTTTTTTTTATTTTTGCTATCTTAACTTCACGCTGTATCCCGCACATGCCAGGGTAGGTAGAGGGGATAAGTGTTAAGACACTTTCTCACTTTCCGTCGAATTTGATGCACTGTGTGTTGAGTGGCGGAACTCAACGCCACACTTTTTACCCTAATTTTGTGTATCTATTTAAAAAAAAAAGCGTTGACTACTTTGATGCCGAGGAAGACGCTATCGGAAGGTTTATTCGCCGGACAAATTAATCTTTCATGATTAACATAGTGGAAAATAAATATTACGGTAAATATTAAAATGGTTATCTTGTTTCTGTATATTCAGTACATTTTATGGAGAAATACAGTAAAAATCGAATTTTTGTAATGTACTTAACTTGTATAATGGAGTCTAACTATACAAGTGTAACTACACTTGTATAGTTAGACTCCATTGAGTCATGTATGTTGCTCTACGTATTATTTTTTTTATTTTTTGATAAATTGATTATAAGAAATAGCAAACAAACAACAAGACATTCTGTTTATCCCCTTTAGTACAATTTTTAAAATATTGTAACTTCTTAACTCAGTGAGAAAAAGCAAATATTTAAAATATTTGTTTTCCTTTTCTTTAATTAAATGTAAATAGATGTCGAACCAACATATACAGATGCTACACCACTGCAAAACGATACCCTCAACACGTATGTATATCTAAATCCAATCATATAAAAAAACTTACGATTATATGAAAAATCGACTTTTACATACAAACTTCACAACTTTAGCTGCACATCACATTACATATCGCAAGAAAAATTGCATGCAATTTATATAAAAAAACCATAGCAATTGTAGCAAACTTGTTAGAGGAGGATAAATTGAGCAATCGGCAAGTCGCAAACTTTAGATTGAGATGCCATTTATCATTCAAATGCGTCGACTCGGATTTTCTTTGAATGTTGTAGCTGTAAATTGTTAAGTTTCTAAGATTTTTTGGGTACGACAAAAAGTTTTTTGTTTTGTTTTGTTATATATATTACTAGCGATTCAACTGCGGCTTCGCCCGCTTAAAGTCATTGTTGTGTTGTAATCAAAGTATGTTAAATATTTGCTTAAATTGTAGCTTCGTTAATAATACATAAAATACAATTATAAATTCGTAATATATTGTTGAAAAGTTTGATCTAAATCCGTTTAGTAATTTCTTGTAAAAAAGAGCGAAAGCTTCTCATTTCACATTTTTGATATAAATATTAACTCATTATGCTTATATTATTTCTAGAAATATTTTTTATCGATTATTTTATCTATGTTGATACAAAATATATATTATACCTCAAATTTAGAACGTAGAACTGCAATAAACCCGCTTAGAAACGGATCCCTACTTTCTGATCTACACACACTTTAGTATGTCAAAGTACAGTGGTTGTGAATTCGATCCATGGAAGACATAGTGCGGTCTCGAAAAACTTTAGTTAGCTGTGATAATAGAGTGTCTTAACACTCAGTTTCACTTTTTTGTGATTATGTTGTAAGAGGAACATGAAAATTTATACCTTATTCATTAATTTTCTTAAAAAAATAAATATTAATAAAAAATCCGATTCCATAGGAGATAAATCAGCAATAACGTACAAAAAACCAATATTGAGAGCAAAACCCCGACCATATGGCAAAGGGTGGCTCGATGCTAAGATAATAGCTATTTATTACGTTTTCCTGCACAGGAAATTAAAGAACGCCGTTATTATAGGCGAAATCCCATCGTATGCATTCGTTTTGTTTACTTCCTCAATGTTATGTGAAAACGAAAAAAAATTTGAAAAAAGTGGCGTTCGTGGAGTGGTGGTACAAGCGATGGTTCTGGGTTCGATACTCTCACTTAATATTGTTTTTCTTTTATTTTTGCATTGTTTGCTCCACTCGTTACCTTCGAGACGTAAGGTCTCCAAAAATTTATGAAAAATAGGAAACAGTGTGTTTCAAAGCTTTTGACCCTGCTATATGCAGGGTCATTAAATTAAATAAAATGTAAATCTATGATTTAAACTTATTTTCTTTTAAAAGAAAATTATGCCGTTTAAATGTACAATGAGCTTAAAAGTAACGTGACATAAATGCGTAACTATTGTCTTACTTCAAAAGCGATGATAATGGATTCGATTTCTGTTCATGAAAATATTGTATTTATGTTTTATTTAATTTTATTTACCCACTTGGCAAGTCGTACCAGAGCGTTAAGTTCTTTCACTTCACAGAAAATGTTTCAAATTCTCACTACGTACGTAACGTACGTAATTCTCTCGTACATATGCCAAAGAAACATGAAACTGACAAAATAAATTACATATATATATATATATATATATATATATATATATATATATATATATATATATATATATATATATATATATATATATATATATATATATATATATATAAAGGCCAGGAACTGAATTATTTTAATTGGAACTAAGTGTCCTAACACTAGTTTCCTTTCTCCTTTTCCTGTTATGTGCATGATACGGCGAGAAGCAAAAAAAATACTTGCCAAATTTAAAATCATCATCAGAAATCGAAAATCGTGTAGTTAATTAATGTTAAACGCTATCGTAATGTTGAATAAATACCCTTTTAATAAATCATTTGTTTGTGTAAATTAATTAATGTACATAAATATATGATTATCTGTTAAAAATATATGTGTATTGAAAATCAAGTTATCTCTCATTCATACTAAAAACAATATGAGTTAAAAAATGATTCTCGTGATTGCACAGATTATTATAAAGCTTCTAACTGACCGCGGCTACTGTGGATTCATATCGTACTCAAGGAATTATTTATTTTGAATCTGTCAAAAGTCAACGCGCGGTGTTAAGCTCTGCCACTCAACACACAAGTGGGTGGAAAGTAGGAAATCTTAATACTAGGTTTCCTCGGTGTACTTTACGAAAAGACAAATAACAGAAATATCATAATAAATTATCAACCAGCCTAAGGCTATATTTTTATTCACGTTGTCGCTCCCAGCTTCGTTACTATAGAAATTTCGGCAAATTCTCTCTTATTCCTCTCTTTAACTAACCAAAGAAACTAAAACCTGTTGACTGCCATCTTTCAAGGATCAAACTGTGATAAAATGATAATTATGTAATTTTTCCTAATTAAAAAAAAAGTAAATTTTAATGACGCTGTATCCTGTATATAGCAGGGTAAGAAGAGACACTAAGACCCAATCATAAGACATTTCCTTACTTTTAAGTAGTAAAATTAATAGCGTTTTTTTGTTACCAAAAGAAATATTTCACTTCTTTTGATAACAAAGAAGTAAGAATTTTATTCTTCATTATCTTAATGAAAATTGAACCCACAACCAGCAAGCTTACAGTTAGAGAATATGCCTCTGTGCTACGACAGCCTCTTAAATATATATAAAATTTTACATGTCCAAAATTTACAAACTTTTAACATTTAACTTACTAAATTACATATGAAATTAAAAAAAATAACATTATATAAAAAAAGAAGGCCATTTCTCTCTCTAAAATAAGAATCTTATACCATCGAAAGTTTAGAAACGAATATAAAACACTGTACACACAACCTTAATACATAACGTAATATCCAATTATTAAATTAAACGTATCCTCACTGAGTGAAAGAGGAAAGTCGTGATACATTCTGAATTAATGATGAGAGAACGATATCATCTTAGTCATTTTGTTGGAGTAGTTCTTGCACGATTGCCATTTTCTGGCAAATTGGGAAAGATGGGACCGAGATATGATTATTGTGTTTATCGCTGTTTATATATATTATTAAGCGATCTTTTAAATGTTTTACTATATTTTTAGTATTATTAAATTAAAGATTTTGTTTCATATAGGTGTTTATACGCTGCGTTAAGTTACGCAAACCAATTTTTCATAGTTGGTTCTTATTTGTCTTCGCTATGCCTGCTTTGCAGGATAAGACGTGCAGTCACACAGAACAGGCTAAAAGAAATTATTAGGATTTCCTTATCTAATGATCAAGCTCCAAGTAAATATTTAGTTAAAATATATTTGTTTTTCGGTTAAGTTAGTAGTAATTGACAGATTGTTTACTTTTTTAGAAAACGTATAAAGATTTGAACGTAGCGGGATTTGAACCGGCACCATTCGGGAAACCTCTAATTTTATATTTTTATACCTTTGGTAAAAAGTATTTTTCTTTCCTAAATGTGGATAAACACTTTAAATTTAGTAGAAAAACGTTATTTAGTAATTAAAATTGGTATCTTGCATTGCAGAATGATTGTTTCCGGTACCCTTTTTTTATGCAATAGAAAAAGATGACAGACGGGGGGGCCTGCTGTTAAGACACTGTTCCCCACTTTCTGACAAAAATTTGAATATCTTTTAATTTCCAAACATACATCCCTACATATATTTCATACATAAAAAAAAATACATAACAACCAATTTAAATCAATATATTTCAACTATAGGAATTCTAAATACTTCAACTATTTACTGTTGTTACAACGATAACTTCACAAGTGCATTAGTTCATTGTGGATGGTAGATTACGCAAAGTTTAAGTAATTAGTTCTGGGCATTATATTCAGATATGGTCAGGTATAGTTTTATAGTGGCGTGGAAACAGGTAGGTACTGTAATTAAATGGAATGACTTTTATTTTGATCAGGCTTTTGGTTTAGTACTTAGTTTTTGTGAGTGTTTATGATTAACAGAGGTTCAAATTGCAATGAATTTGTGATAATTGTTTAATTTTTATTATTTTGTTCTAGTGATGTTCAGTTGAGGTGAAATAATTGGTAAATTGTAAGTAGAGGGAACCTTATTTTAAGTTATTTCGTTTCTATTTCCACTTAATTTTTGAATTATTGCGTGTTGTGATAAGGCCTGACGTAGCATAGGGGAGCAATATCAGATCAGATCAGATTGAGGTTCAATCCCCCCTCGAAGAAATGAAATATTTAACATATTCATATGAAATATATAATATTTTAATTTCTTCGCTCTGGTATTAAGGCAAAGTGCGGCGATAAGATCCGATGTACTAAACGCGCAACACCTCAAAATCGGTGGAAAGATAGGACGGAACGTCTTGTCTTAACACTATGTTCCCATGTTCCCTTTGTCCACTCTGCCATGTGTGGAATACAGCCGGAAGCTACGATGCGGATTTCAATACTGCGTTTTGTTTAATTTTTCATAAACCTCGCATGTACCATGTGCCCGTGGTCCACAGGTTGTGTATTTTTATTGTAATCTTTAAGATATCAATATTTTTTTTGTGGCAAATAAAATCTTTTTTATGCTATTTCAATTTTGATCACTCTATCTGTTCTTATCATGAATCACCTTAAAAGAAATAAATAAAATTAACGCGATGTTATATATATGTGATCAAGAAAAAGCACTTTCGTTTTAATATTTTTTATATAATAAAAAATCAAAATTATTTTTTCCATATATTTTGTGAAAATAAAGCCTATTTACTGTAAAAATAAAATGTTTCATTAAAGTATCCAAACAAAATAACCAAATGTCGAAAACGATGGCCAAAATGTCTACTTTTCTATATGATAGAGGATGCTGAAGTACACTTTAGAGACCCTTTTATTTTAGATACGGGATAATGTTTTAGAAATAGACACTTATCGACGGAATTGCGTTGGTTGATTTTCTTTAACATTTTTTTACGTATGTTTTTTTATGAAAATCGCTAATAGCACTTTAAGCATAGTGATCTTAGTGTTAAGATACTCCGTTACTTTTCGCACAATTTTCGATATTAAATATATCGAAAATTGAGCGAAGTGTTGAGCGGTAGAGCTTAACACCGATTTTTTCTAATTATCAAAGAAAGGAAATGAAAATTATTGATTAAACTGATAGAGATTCAAACCCACAGCGGTCGCGTTTATGATCAAACATTTTACCAGTGTGCAGCTGTGTCGTGATAAAATCATGATTAAAGAAATCAAAAATACATTATTCTTAGTGGGGATCGAACCAACAATCATCCCGCATAATTTCTTGCGTTAATTACACTTTTCTTTAAGTTCACGTCATATCCCGTACAAAGTAGTAATAAGACTCTCCTTACGATTTTAAAGTCCTACGCTTGTGCCCCTGCGCCACGACTGCCTTAAATCGTAACCTTAATTAATTAAATCAATAAAAAATGTATACAAGTTCCATGTAATTAAATGCGAATATAATTATAATGCTCATTCTGAGTGCAGGATTTAACTCAACTTTCGGACACAGCACACACCAACTGCGAAACTACTTTTGTCAAATTAGCGGCTTTTAGTGACTTTTGTACTTGAATTTACTACAAATTGCACTTCTAATGGCGCTTAAATATTCGCAAAGCTTGCTGTGACTGTTTATTATGTTTCTCTGTTGAATTTAATAATGAGTCAATATATTTTTGTATTGTTAATTCTTCGAAAATATATATATTTTTTGTTTTTTTTTAGCTTCACGCTGTAATCCGCAAATGGCTGGGTAGGCAGCGGGAATTTTACAACCTGCTGTTAAGATGTTCTTTTCTGTTCCTCACTTTACGCCAAATTTGAGAAACTGTATATTAAGTGGTTGAACTCAACACCATACTTTGCCTAGTTACCAAAGAGAAGTTGATGAAAAAATTGAATACTTCATTTCCTCGAGTGGGAATCGAATCTACAACCTGTAGCGTTTACAGTCGCACGCTCGTGCCCACGCACCACTACAGGCCAAATATTATTTATTATAAGATTGAGTGTAATTAATTTAATTTATACGTTTAAAATAACAGGTCTACACATTTTCCTGCAGCATAAGGTAATCAAACGGAACTCAACTTCGCACTCAGTCTGACTAAAAATAATATAAATATAGTCATGTGTGTGACTTGTGTTTACTCTGTTCCACTGAGCGACGACGATATCTACATATATTCATAAAAAACGAAAATATTTTTTACAATACGTAGTTATTTCGTTATTAAAATACTAGTAAAATCTTATAAAGAATAAATTATAAGCAGCTATAAATTGTATAGATATTCCTATAATTTAATTAAAAAGAAAATAAAATTTTACAACATTTTTGGGCTAAATTTTGCTATTGTGTATTCAATTTATTACATTTAAATATTCCATGGTTGGTGAATATTACATAAATGATTGCACAATGATAGTCAAATGATATAACAAAGAGTCTCGACGTCACATTTTTTTATTCACCTACTAAAAATGATTTAATTCTGAAAAGGTAGAAAGTGAGTACCAGTCTATAGTATTGAAATTATTGGGTTAATCAATGCTGCGTTAAGTTTCGCTACTGTAGACTCGTTGTCTCTGTTTATTTGGCAGAAAGGTAGGAACGGAGTGTTTTATCACTAGGTTTTCTCTGCCTTTCGTTTTATTTGCAAGAAAATCATAAAATTTTGTATTACATAGTATTATAGGTGCTTAAATAATAACTATGTTTTATTTTTCTTTCAGTGATGCATGCAGTGTATTTAACATATTTTACTTGCTCTACACAAATATTAATGAAAGTAAGCATAAATATTATGATTACAGTTACAGGCCTGTCGTGGTACCTGAGTACAAGTTGATGGGGTTCGATTCCCATAAATTCATCAAATGAAATAAATATTAAATATTTTCACGCTCTGGGAAAGCGCGGCGTTAAGTTCCGCCACTCAACACGCAATGCCCTATATTCGGTTGTAAGTAGGGATCGGAACGGAGTGTATTAATTCCGTTCCCAGGTTCCCTCTGCCTACGGTGTCATGTGCGGTATAATCGTAAAGAAAAATTAAAGAAAAAAGTCTCATTAATTTATATTTTTATAAATTTAATATTTTTTATGGCATTCAATGTTATAATCATTACTGTAAATTTGTAGCACATGTTAATCTATCAGCTTTTTCTCAGTTCAGCATTGGCTTGGATCCAACTGTAAAGTTTTTACACTTCACGATTATTTAATGATCATTTATAGTTTATATTCATTAACTTTTTCCATATCCAGACTTAAAGTAATTTCTATATTTTCGAAAAGAAATTAGAAGACATAGTGACTTATCACTACTTATCTTTTCCTACTTTGTATTATTTGTAAGTATATAAATAAATAAATAAATAGAAATAATCTTAACAACGTCAGGTGGTTGTGGATCAGCGACATATTTTAAATGTGCATGCAACTGTTTTGGGTTCGATTCCCATATTTTTTTCCATACATATAAATAATCTCATATTAATAAATTAGGCAGAAAGGAGAGACGGAGAGTCTTAACACCAGGTTCTAGCTTTACTTAATATAAGTTTACGGCATATATGTTGAGCGTAAATAAAAATCGTAAGTCCTATCATATAAAAAATCGTACAGTATAAAAAGTATCCACGGCCGGTACACTTCACTACCATAAATATCTTACGCCAGGAACAGGCAAAACTTAATCCGAACTGAAAATGCGTTTTTGCACATATTAGATTGATGCAGTAAGTTTGAGTATAGATTGGTGGACTTCTAATGTCTATAGTAGTTATAGGGTATTATAGGCATTCCAGGTAGACAAAGAGAACTTGGGAACCTAGTGTTAAGACACTCCGTTCTATTCCCCACTTTTCGCCGAATTTGAGGCATTCCGTGTTGAGTGGCGAAACTAAACGCCACGCTTTGCATGTTTACCAGACCGAAAAAATGAGAACATTAAGTATTTAATTAGAAAATATTTCATTTCCTCGAGTGAAAATCAAACCCACACCCTGTCGCGCTTACAGTCACACTGTTATTCCGCCTGTAAAGTTAAATATGGCAATTATAAAACAAGAAACAGAACGTTGCAATTTTATTATTGAATTAATTTATAGTTTTAAGTATCGCTCATTTGCACAACTTTTTAGTGTTGCGTACCTCAAAAGGTAAACATAGAAGCCTTATTAAGACCACTTTGTCGTCCGTCTGTCAAGATCATTTTCATCGTTATGTTAATATCATCGTGAAATGAATAAGAAATATATTAATCATGTTAATCTATTTTTTTAAGAAAAAAAGCTTCTCAGTGAACGTGATCAAGAAATACGAGCATTTATGAATGTTTTTTGTAGTATTTTATAGGAAAATTGTCGCAAAACCAAAATCAATAGGGATCTACTGTTATGAAATTTAATATGAAGTTTAAACTTCCAATATAAAGAAAAGCTTACTTTTTCACTCAAAAACTCACTTTCACTGCGTAATCAAAACCTATAGAGTATTTATCATATTAATTCCATAATTATGAGAAATTTCAGTAGAACTTTATTTCTACTGGAATTTCTCATAACTAGCCAAATCATTAATTGTAAACCTATTGTGGCGCAGGGTCTCAAGCGTGTGACTGTAAATGACAGGTTGAGGGTTCGATCCCCACCAAAGGAAATGAAATATTTATTATTTTCATTTCTTCGTTCTGGTAACAAGCCAAAGCACGCGTTACGCGTAATGCCCGAAATTTGGCGAAAAGTGGAGAACGGGCGGTCTTAACACTAGCTCTCTCTCTTTCTCTCTCTCTTCTCTCAAGTTTTCTCTCAAGTTTCCTCTGTCAAGTGTGGGATACAACGTGAACCTTTTTTATTACCTGCAAAGTTAAGTTTCAATTTAATAGGTATATGCTTACATACAATCCCGAAATTGGCACGAAAGCTTTGCCGGACGAGACTCATACTTAAACGGTTTTCATTACAAGTTAAATTTATAAAATAATTATAAAATCAATGTATTCACTACTTAATAATTTATTAATTAAATGTTATTTA
>DWMZ01000511.1:0-22004 GCA_018249855.1 Eueides tales michaeli | reverse complement strand
CCGACAAGCAAAGCAAATGAAATGGATCGACATTTTAGGAAACCACGGATATCTCATATCACTGCGATCCCTAAACAAAACAATAGTAGATTACACAGAAATGTACTGTATGTGTGAAACAATAGTAGATTACAAGAATAAATTCTAATTATTAAGCTCAACATGGGAGGTTATAGCGTCTGTTTTTTGAGGAAGGAATGATTGTGATAGAACACTTGGAAAAGGCCATACTCAAATAATAAAACCACAAGCAAATAATAATAATTGCGGGAGGCTATCAAGGCGAAAAGTTGCAACGAAAAGCGAAACGAACCAACTGTGGGCTAGAGTGATTTTCACCACAGCCGACTCACATAGCATAAATACAGACATAACAATAAAATGATAAGAATCTATCTACTAACTATTATATTTATGGACTCAAAAGTTATTTCATACTAAATGTTTTAAGAGAGCTTTTAAATTTTAGATTGGTTTGCATATTCATAGCTTTCCTCTGAACGATAACTTGAAAATGCGAGAAAATTACCTATCCGGTTAAGAGAGACACTCAATCTATTTTACCGTGCTATATTTAAACTTAATACAACTTTCTAAGCCAAAAAGGATCCGGCATGGCGGATTTGTCAATAGGCCAAGTAGACCCGGACCTAGGGCGGCACGATTTACGACCACCTGACATATGAGAGATCATTTTGTGATCAAAGTGATTTGTGCAGCGTTAATGACATAAAATGTCACACGCAATTCAATTTAACAGAGACATAAGGATATAACAAAGATAATATTGTACAATATTATCCTTATTATTCATAAAGATAGTACAAATTAAGTGGAAAAGCTTAATGTGTAAATTTTCTACTAACAATGGTAAGAGCTAATTGGTTTTTGTGTAACTTTTTATGTTTTATTATTAATAAAATTTAAATTAAATAATAATAATGAAATTTACTGTTTGTTTTTTTTTGCTTAAGATTAAACTTAATAGTAAGGCATAGGCTAGAACGTTTCTAATTGATTTTGGAATGGCAGCAAATTTAAAAATATAACGTAAATGATATTTAGAAACCGTTAAGTTCCTATAGTACTTCGAAAAAATTATAACTTCAATAAATCTTGTAATAAAAATATGTAAGTACGTACGTATGCATTGCATAAATTCTTTTTGATAATTGTTATACTTGTTTTTTTTTTCAGCTTCACAGCAGCGGCATGCAGAGGGAGGGAACTTGAGAACCTAGTGTTAAGATATCGTTCAGTTTCCCACTTTCAGCCAAATATGAGGTATTGCGCGGAACTCAACGCCGCGCTTTGCCTTGTTACATTATTTAATTTAATCGAGCGATAGCGACCGAGTAAACCCACAATCTGTCGCGTTTACAGTCTTACAGTTACACGCATGTGCCCCTGCGCAGACACGACAGGTGGTACTCATACAATAATTTTATATATATATATATATATATATATATATATATATATATATATATATATATATATATATATATATATATATATATATATATATATAATAAAATAAGTAACGATCTAAACGATACA
Source organism: Eueides tales michaeli (assembly GCA_018249855.1). Classification (NCBI taxonomy): domain Eukaryota; kingdom Metazoa; phylum Arthropoda; class Insecta; order Lepidoptera; family Nymphalidae; genus Eueides; species Eueides tales. The sequence goes on along the minus strand of DWMZ01000511.1, from coordinate 20,444 downwards.
AAAACCAAATTGCTATGGTATCCAGAACGAATAAAAATAATTCAAGAATATAAATTTACTAATTAAGATATTGAAATCTATTTACTATCTTTTATGTTAAGTGTACTCAGAAAACTGTATATGAATATTTTATACATTATTTGTATACTCTACCTATTTTATAAGGATTTTAATGCAGCTTTAAGTGTAGCAGATATAGGTGTAAAAGTCCAGTCTAATAAAATGGAAATTAGGGAAAAACTATGTTAAAATCGCGCATTAGATTCAAATCCGTGATCGGATGTCGCGGATAACGAGTGAATATAAATTACTAGAACTCACCGTAGTCAAGTGAAAGTCCACAATAATATTCAAGTTACGGGCATCTGTCGCAAGTACGCTGCACTGCCGTTACTTATTGTTAGAAAATTATTATTTACTTATTATAATATTTTCACTAAACTAATTACACTTTATATTTGTGTAATTTGTACTTTGTGTATACAAAGCGCGGCGTTAGGTTCCGCCCCTAAGCACACAATGCCTTGATAATTCGGTGGAAAGTAGGGTTCGGAGTGTTTTAATACTAGTTTCCTCATGCCTACTCTGCATGTGCGGGATGTGGCGTTAGTCTATGGATATACCTAATCTACAAATTTTCATATTTTAAACGCCAAAAGTTTAATTAATAAAATATTTTTTTTACAGAAAACCGATAATAAGTCTCAACGTAATTAAAAATGTTACTGCAAAACCATTAATTAGGGGAAAGCTTATTTTTTTTTTAATTCTACGCTTTATCCCTGTACACATCTTCCTCCACCATCATTATCCCCTTTAAACGTGCTGCCGATGGGCCTCATGTTGTTACGTGACCTTCCTGCAGTATCATCAATACTATTTTCTCGAAGGTCAACCGAGGTATCTGCCATCTTTAAGGTTTTGTTTACATTTCTATAGGTTTCAAGAAATATTTAACGAGTTATAGTAGATCCTTAAGATTACTATGGGCTATTCGTTTGTAGTAAACATAGTTATTATACGATTAATACACAGAAGCCGATAGTAATAAATATTACCGAGTTACGTGTTAGGTTCACGATGACGCGCTAATTGTCCTGTTTTGCTAGCTTCTATTGTTTTGAGTACTAATTATGTATATCAAGTGAATGTATGTAAACAGTAGGTATATGTATACATAAGATTAATATTTATCTACATATATTATAATAGTAACAATGATCTATTTAGTAACAATGATCTATTTACTGTCACATGGCAGGGTAGGCAGAGGAACTTGTTCCACTTCCGTTCCACATTTTCCGCCGAAGTTGAGGAATTCCTTGTTACCAGAGCGAAGAAATGAAAATTTAATATTTTCATTTCCTCGAGTGGGGATCGAACCCACAACCAGTCGGTTACAGTCACACAGACTTTTTAAAGTTACATATTATTTGTGTGTGCAAAAAAGCTTCAGCGACGATTATTTCTGCTGTTGCACTATGAAAAGAATAACTTTCATTAATATCAATTAATATAAATTATATAAAGTACATTTGACTCATTTGGTACGTGGCTCGATAAAACTGCTAACCGTGTAAGATACTTGCGAATTTTTTTAATCAAATTATTTGGAAAGGTAGAGACACTCAATCCGTCCTATTAAATAATATATAGCTTTTCACTCCCATTAAATATAGCTACATTGACAGCAATATATAATATAGAATGAATTAGGAGATTAAAGTAATGCATCGTTATGTTCCCAGTCCATCGCTAAGCTCAAGAAGAGTTAGAAAGTAAGTAAAAATAGTTTTTGATAGATTTTAAACACACGTTTTATTAACAATGTTTTTTAAGGTAAACAAATATTACAGCAATCGCAAGCAACTTATATAATATTTTCGAATGTTAACAGAATGACAAATTAAATATTAGGCATAAGATAAAGGTCATAATTACAAAACTATATTTAAAGATAAATAATATCAGACAAAACATAACACCGGGGTGACATTTCAGATATTTCTACACTTTTTTTTAAACAATTTCATTTATTTTTAAAATATATATTTTTAAATATATTTTATATTTTCACAATTCCAAAAATATTTAACGTTTAGTCTTATACCGTAATTTTAAGAACTATCACTTTAGATCACTTACCCAGAAAAAAATGGTCTAACTATAACAAAATGAATATACAACTTACGTATTTATCAATATTTGAACAATGTCCATGGCAATTAGCATACCTAGATGACGTTAACGAACCGGCTCTACTTCCGGGATCGTTATTCGTGCGATCGTGAATGAACATCATTACAATACTATAACAATAATTGCTTTGGTAACTCCGTATTCGTATCCACGGCGTGAATTAATGTGAGAACTTAGAAATGCGACGCGCTCACCTGGGAGTTGTCAATCGCGAACATAATAAGTGTTTATTGGTCGCATGGCATGACGCGCGAGTGCGAGCGCGGGGTTTCGCGTGACTACTGAGCTAGTACTACTGAATGCCGACAGTCGGTCGGCGCATACGCACACCACGCATGGGCCCGCTGCGGCGCTGGGTGAAGGGGAAGCGGGGCAGAGATCCGGGTTGCGAGCCGGCTCGCGCCCACTGCAGCGGGTGGCCCCCAAACAACCGCACTATTGACCTCTGGCACTCAATACTGTGCGAAACCCGCGCATCTCACTTTTTTATCATAATTAGTACATTGTCATAGACTTTGTGTTGAGCTTACATTTTTTTTAAATATGTATTTTTTTTAAGAATATGCCATATAATTTAAATGCAGCATAGTTGAAAGAAAATTTAGTTTAAGCTTTCCACAAACTATAGTTGCTTATGCAAATGCCAATGAATATAAGTAAGGTCAATATAATTTAATTTCTTTCAAGCATGGTAAGCAGAACAATGCTAGTGTCAAGAAACAGACATATTTCCCCTATTTTATATTCAATATCACCCTGCATCTGGTATGGCAGAGTAGGCAGAGGGAATTAGGCACTCTAGCAATAGACACTCCGTTCCATTTCTTATTTTCTGCCAAGCTTGAGGTTTGTCTTGTTATTAGAGCAAAGAAATAAACTCAAGTGGGGAGGAACCACCTGTCACATTTACAGTCACATGGTTGTGAACCTGCGCCATGACAAGGATATTCCAATATTAAACTTATAAATACTATCCCATTAGGTGGACCACGTGGTGGTGGCAATGATCACATGATTTGTATACAATTTTATAAGCTAAAGGTTACCTGAAGAGACTGTTTTAAACGATAAAGCCTTATTGATAATTTTGTTTTATTATATATTTATATGCAATAAAATATATTGCTCCTATCCTTCTTTTGAATAAAAAAATAATTGTGATGAAGCAAAATTAATATATAACATACAAAATAAATTATTTACAATAATTATTTAATAGTTATTTGAGACAGAGTTCAAATTCTATATATTTGTGGATTATTATGTTTTTAAAAATTCTGGGGACCAATAAAAATGGGTTCTAAGGTCACCAGATTTTTCTAAAGATCAAGGCCTAAGCAACTCTTCTTTCTCTATGCTAATGATTTTATTTAGCTAACCTATGATATTAATCATAGTCCAATAAATTAAGCATTAATTGTTGTTTAAACTTAAACTAATATTTGTATAAATTTATGAAAATGATTGTATAAGGAAATTGTAATATATACTTATCAGTTAATGTGGTCTAGCAGGAGTTAAGTTAAAATGGCATATAATTTTAATTAAAAAATAAATATACAAAAACAATGACAACATTTTTAACTTTGTCAACTAATATTTTAATTTTTTTATCTTATGTTTTATTTAGTGTAATTAAACATAACTATCACAGTGATGTTTTTAAGTTTTCTTTTATATTATTACTTACCTTGTTTGTATTTCAAGACCATAATAATAATTTAAAATTTATTGATTATAAGGTATACTAAATTTAAAACAGTAATATTGTAAATTAACACTGTCAATCTAGTGAGAAAAAGTATAAAATATGGTTTATTTATTTTTCTTACCTGAATTCGATCTACTAGTTCTCGTGGGTTGATATTACTGTCTACTGAATTTATGTTCAAAACGACATTAAACTGCACATAATCCAATTTTTCGCATACATTTCCATTTTTTTTCTCAGTAAGTGTAACACAGTAAAAAGTTTCAACTAAATTAAGATATTTATTACAGAATTCATTGAAACACGAACGAGGTACTGATATACTAAAGTTTGTTTCGTTTGACATTATTCAATAATTTTTTGATTGGAATAATAAGCACTACAATTGCAATATAATTGCATAATCCATATCAAAACAATCTTGTACAACTTTTAATTCTAACATAATCACAACTTATGGGTGTTATTTTTCTCGATGTTTGACGTACACTGTTTCTGACGTTTTAGTTGTGTCAGTGAAATAGTAAATTCGTAGAAACCAGACAGATGGTTACCAATGACGTTACGGGTAAACTTTAACCGGAGAATTAAGTTTTATTAATCTGTAATTATAGACAATAGACAATGGCCGTTTTCCGAATGGTGCACACAGCGCTTATAGCGTACCAGAGTGCGGTAAAATTCATGTGACTTTGACCGTTTTCCGAATTATCAAAACAGTAGAAACGAACGTACGTAACGTGTGGTCCAATTTAGTGAGCGTGCCAATATCTGCTGTATTAATGATTCTGACCCCTTGTGAGGGTGCTTACGGATTCAACAAGTTAAACATAGCAGAACAGAGCATTTTGATTTTTTGATATAAACATGAATGTAGTATGTGGTGTAGCCGATGAAGACGGTATACATGCAGTATTTCAAGCATTTTTCGTAATCGAGGAAAGTTAAGATAGTGGCATTGACGTGGAACGTCAAAATAATGTCAATGTTCACAATGCTAACGCTTCGATCCATTAGAACTGTACGCACTAGTCAAGTCACATGTAACGTCAAAGTCACACGAATTTTACCGCATCTGTGGTACGCCATAAACGCTGGCCGTTTTCCGAATTGTAAGTGGTACTGTATGACCGCTGTTTTGAGATATATAAAGTACCAAAAGTATATAAAGTATCAACAATTCGGACGAGCACTTACAATAAAAAATACTCGTAATTTCACTAGTTTAGGCCGTTGGGTGACGTGTCACTGCAATTTAAGCTTGTGTTGCAATATCAGAAAATTGTTATCAATAGAGTTTTAAAAATAAAATAAAAATAACGAGAGTTCGCAAATTTTAATATGTTATTACTCGTTCTTTTTTCCTTTTTTTACTAAATAAAAGATAATTTATTGTATTAGTCATAATATTGATAATAATCTAAAAAGTCATTTGATAATTATATTTTTAATTGTTATTTGCAATTATAATTAACAATGCAATAAAAATAAAATGCAATAAATTGCAATGTAGTCTGACGCTCAGCTACCTGGTGTTCTAACAGCGCTTGGCGCCCGGCGCGCTTTGATAAAAAAAATCATATTATTTAAACTAATCGCGAGCAGTGAAATTTTGTTCCGAAATCTTAAACCTTAATAAATAACGCATGTAACTAATAAAAAAAATATATATTTTTACCAAGAACACATTAAAAATTATTAAGCAAATAATTATTATTTATTAATATTTTATTAAAATATGAATATTTATCGATAAATTCTGAAAATTTCGTTATGTTATATTTAACGGTTTATTTACAATCAAATTTTTAATCAAAAGCTACCTAAAATCTTTATTGCAAAAAAAATGTTGTTAAAATATTAAAATTTTTAATAATTCTTTGGGGTATCATTTTTTCATAGTAACTACTTATAAAAAACATTTTTGAACTTAATTATTATGACCATATGGAAACTGGGGGCCCACTTAACGTGATCTTGCTCATAAGAATCTGTTAAATTTTTCTTAGTTTTTTTTAGTTTCTTGCTGTGTCCCGCATGAGGCAGGGTAGGCAGAGGGAACCCGGAAACCTAGTGTTAAGACACTCCGTTCCACTTCCGTTCCCCACTTTCCGCCGAATTTGAGGCATTGCGTGTTGAGTGGCGGAACTTAACGCCGCGCTTTATTTTATTACCAGAGCGAATAAATGTAATATTAAATAATTAAATTGAAAATATTAAATGTTTCATTTCCTCGACTGGGGATCGAATCCAGAACCTATCGGTTACAGTCACAAGTTTGTGCCGCTGCGCCACGACAGGCCTTAAATTAGACATTTTTCTTAGTAGTTAAGTCAAAATTAATATTGATATACCGGAATAATCTTGCTTTCATTTTTTGTTTTTATAACTCACGTTTTTCTGTATCTTATCTATGTATTATTTCCTCAACAATTAAAAGGTTTAAATTCTTACAAGATTATACATTAGTATTATGTTGTACATACTAAAATGAAATTCACAAAGTATAATTGTTGTAAGAATAATCCTACTTTTGTTCTTGTTATTACTTCTATACTTACGTATAAAAACACAAGTAGTAGAATAGCTATTGTTTAGAATAAGGAACTACGAGAATTGCTCTGTGTTACAGTTAAGTTACAAAAATAAAGCTGTTATGATATTTACATTTAAATAACTGATAGTAAAACGTATTATGTAAACTTAAAGCCTACTTCGATCTTAAATGCAAGAATGAAGTTGTGTTTTAAGTAGTTTATAACTTCTGAATTTAGAAAGAATTAACAATGTAACAATAGCTAGTTTAATTAAGTAATTTGTCTGTCAGTCTGTATTACTGGACAGACTACATACATTTAAGTTTAAAAGAAAACAACAAAATGAATAGAAATATTTTATTTTCAGAAAGAAAAATACATAAATTTAATACATAATCCAATTGCTAAATTATAACTAAACTATCTAAAGTTTGATTTTTATAACATTATTCAGATTACATCAAGTTTAGCACGATGTCTAAAAAAATCTTTTCTTCAGTGCAAAAAAAGTAAGTTCCTACATTAGACCTTTGTTATAACGTAGAGTTCGGACGGCTAAAAATTGCGTTACAGCACACGCTTGAATATAAATAAATCGCGAGTCGCGACCAATTATAGAAATGACATAAAAGTGTGCGCGACTTCGTGGACGGTTTTCATCAACGCACTATATTCGACACCATGACACCAGTACTACCGTGTTATAACGAGTGTCCATTGTAGTGAATGTATTGTACTATTAATCAAAGAGTAAAATATCTATGTCGATATCTACAGATCATGCAAATAAGGATTATTGATGAAATGTATATTAGTAACTTATACATTAATATAAAAGAAATCATTCATAACCAATATGAATATCCAGGGAAATATAATAGCTAAAGCTATTGAGAGCTCACAATAAGCAAATCATCCATACAAACATTAAAAAAGCGAAAGTGCTCTGTTTATTTATGATATCACTGCGTCCAAACTCATCTTATATTTAACTAATTTAAGCCATTATTTCCGTCTTATTATTTTTTTTTGTTTCACGAAATACTCGCCAAAAGTGTGGTTTTTCCTGTATGCTTTCTTGTCACCGGGCTGACTAAGCCAGAATAAACGCTTAAAATACATATAATATTTGGTATTGAAATATTATAAAATACTGACATTGACTTACTAATATTACTTTGTCGTACATTATTATTATTTACATATGTTGATACTTAAAATAAATTCAAAACTACCTAGTCTAGTTTATGTTATTATTTGCTATTAATTAATTAACATTAACTAACATTTTCGTTTCACTTTTTTGGAAGTAGATTGGGAAGTAGAATTGGAGGTTTTTTATTTCTTGGTTAAGCAATAATTAAATTACAATGTGTTTTATTCTGATATTATATTTTAAATATATTTAAATATTTACTTAAGTTTTTTAACTTATTAAATAGATAAAGCAGACGGGTTGCCAATTAAAGTAAATAAATTAAAGGCTTTTTTTAATCCAAAAACTCTCCCTGGGTGTACTCAAATATAATGCGCAGCGAGAAAGTAGAAATAAAACATTTTCTCACGTTATAGTCGTTAACTATATTCTCGGCATCATGATCTCGGTTCGAGCTTGGACACGTGCCCTAAGTAAATTATGATAACGATGGAATGGCTATAGTTGAGGGAGGAAAAATTAAAGATGTAGTATTATTTTTAAAAGTAACCTAACATAAAATTTCTGAATTTTGTGAAAATATGATAATTTTAGCGTGTACCTAATATTTTTGACACACCACACTAAAAATGTTAAATACCGTGGCATCAAGTATTCATAGATTTTACGACGACACACACCACAAATTGTAAGTAACGATATCTCCAGACATCTGCCAATCTTCGCGTTTGAAATCGAATTAAAAATCTGCAATATAATTAAATAAAATTTTATTATACTTAGCTTTTTATCATATTACTTTTTTAATGCTAATAAAAATGTATTGAAAATTAACCTACCTTCAATTACGTAGAAAGATAATATAATTCTTCTGAAATTTCAGAATCATCGGATGGTGGTAAATTTTCCTTTTTATAGTTTTTATTTTTCTGTTTGGGTTGCTGACGTGTTCTAAGCATCTTGCTTTCATCTGCACATTTAGTTGTAATACTGGTCCTGAAAATACATATTTTAATACATAATGGAAATTGAGATATTATACAGACTGAACTTTTAACAAAAAATTCAAACCTAACTACGTTTTCCGGGACCCCACATCTCTCAACGATTGTTTGCACTATATCGTTTACCAATGCTGCATCTAATTTCTTTTTTGCCGGCTTGTTAGGAAATGCTGGGGACGGTTTTCCAGTTAGTGAATGAGTTGCCAAAACCCTGTTTAAAAAATATAACATAAATATCATGGTCATTTCTCTAATGAATTATATAGTTAACCATATGATTACTACTCACTGTCTCGGGAATACTGCTGTTAATAATTTCCGAGTCGCATTTGAATGACAAGACCAATCCATATACTTTAGAAGACGTACTGGAACTATTGCATTTCCATCGCCAATAGGAACCTAAAAAAGTGCTTAGCTAACGTAATACATATATTTTTAATAATTATATTTCATATTCATTTACTGTTCTAACTACTAGGAATGGGTAGGAGCTCGCTACTCAGCCACACAGATTACGAGTATTAAGTTTTCTATCCTATTATAAAACATCTCTCTGTTTCACGCTTTAACCCGCTTGGCAGGAATTTGGGAATCTAGTGTAAAGTGTCGTAACACGTACACGTACCATTCCGTTCCCCACTTTCCTCCCAATTTAAGGCATTCCGTATTGAGTGGCGGAACTCAACGCCGCGCTTTAATTTGTTACCAGCGAAAGCGAAAAAAAATAAAATATAAATATTTCATTTGAAAATATTAAATATTTCACTTATTCGAGTGACACACTTGTGCCCCCGCGCTATGGTAGGCCACAACAAATAAATATGAAACATTAAGTTAAAAACAAATTCCCAATCTCACCATATCACCGCCAAAGTTTTTAATTCGAGCTGTTGAATTTGGTGTTTCTTTTTGACAGTTGTTGAACTCCTTGCCATTTGAAATTGTGGTGTCTTCATGAGAACTCTAAAAAAATAAAACATATAGAACAAATCAGAAAAGACATTAATTATATTTTCTGTTAAAAACAGTTACACAGAGTAGGAATACTTACCGATTGAGTATTATTATAAGATTTATATTGTCTATTAAACCTTTGCAGAGACTCGGAGGAGTCTTCTTTTGACGATTCAGAATAACGTTCACTTAAGGAATCTGTAGTAGACCGTCTCTCTTTTAATATTTGAATTTTTTTTCTGAGGGCTGAATTCTCTTCAGTAAGTTGCTTAATCATTTCTTCTCCTTTTTTGATCAAAACTGGTATAGATTCTGTTTGAGTATCAATCTCGTACTTATTTTGGGTTTTTATATTATTATTTACTATTCTTTCGTTAGAATTTCTCCATTTTGCCAAAAACGGCTTTGGTTTTGGAGTGCTAGTATTTGTAGAAAAATCCGTCACCTAAAACAATTATTGCAAATATTTAATTATTTAAGCACAAAAATGTTATACATTAAATAAATATTGCATTGCTTTTTTTTTACTTTAAGTAAACACTTACTTACTGCTTACACATACTACTATGTAAATATCAGTAATATTCTATAATAAAATAATAATAAAAACAACGTACCGGAGAACTGATAAAAGTTCCAAAAATTCTTGCTATCGTAGGTTGTTCAACGTTCTGTCCATCAACTGGAAAGAAATAAATTATTATTAATTTAAATAATAAGACAAATTAATGGTACCATAATTGATTATTTTCAAACTTACATGTTCCTTTATTTCCATAGCTAAAAAATTGAAGTTCCAATAGCGCTTTAGCTGCATCAAGTTCGGTTATGGATACGAAAGAAGACATTTTTACATTAAAACCGATAATCGATTGACAAAAAAGAGTTCTAACTCACAATTAGGATTTACTTAAATATGCTCACATGAAAACTCAATATCAACTGACTAGTTCAGTAAAATTTGTTGGGTTACTTTGTAAATATCTTTGGTGGAGGGGTTGTGCGAGCACTAGCCCTCTTTGTATCATACTCAGGTAAGCAACAAGTACTTTTTCGTTTAAATCTTTTCTTTTTTTTTGTCTATATATAATCTTTTGTTTCTTTATGCATTTTATTGGCGATTAGAAATACAAATTACGGCTAAAAAAATACAATATTCTTACCGCCCTTTTACCCGCTTATTTTTAGTTTAAGTTATATTATTCCATAATTTTGTATTAGTGTTTTAATATTAGTGTTAGATGAGCACGTTTTAGCACATAAAAATCACAATTGAAACCTAATCTTACAAACTAAAATTAAAAGTCTGTATCACGCTTCCTGACATATTTTACAAAAGATATTTTTAATAAATAGTAAGTAATAAAGAAAGAAAAATTATACGTTAATATGTGAGCATGTATTTGTTGCACGTATGCAGTTTGTTAAAACAAAGTCCTTTTTTAACGATGTACCTACTCCTGTGTGTAACTTTTAATAACGGAACGGATTGTAACGAGTTTTATTACTAATAAATAAGAGTGATTCATATATTTGTTTTTCGCGATTGTTACACATTTCCAATGAAACTACAAGCTTCGTACACATTACAGTAGTCCGTGGTCACGGATCTAGTCTACCCGTGACCACGGACTACTGTAACGTGTTTTGAACACGTTGGGTTTCCAAAAATATATAAAAATAAACATTACACGGTTCATGAAAAGAGTGATTCAATTGAAAGGTTTATTTCAAATGTACTATTTAAATAAAAAGAACCTATATATAAAAATACTTGTATATACCTGATGAATCAGAATCCATCTTCAAATACTGTTTTATGCCACACTGTATAAAAATTCAATAGATTTTATAGAATACTTAAAATTATAAAAGCTTTTGAATCTCTCTGTGCTTTTTGAAATTTCTCAAGCAACACCAATGTACTCGTATGCGTTCACCGTCAACGGCGGTTACGTATTAACAATGGAGAAATTTGAAGACACTCTCAACTAATCGATATAAGGCGGTTACTCTTAATCTTATTTGATTACCCCCAATTTTAAAAGTACAAATCTTTTTTAAATACCTTTAAGTGCGTTAGTTACATACTAGACATACACATACATACATTTACATGTTAAAAAAAGAATTGTTTACGAAGTTATTTTTATTAACATTAAACAATGCATCATTTTGGAGTATATTTTGGAACTAACCACTAAAATCTTCTCTGGTTTTTTGTAGTGGTGTAGTTAAAATGTGAACATAGGTGGATATTTCATAAACCTTGTCTTTGATCCTCTTACTCCTTGTTGATACTAATGCTAAGATAACTTTTGTATTATAAAGATAATCTTTGTAAGTTTCGAACCATTTTAGTCTTTATTTATGTTAGCGTAATTTTCCGTAGACAAAGACCTACAGTTGGATATTATAGTATTACTAAACGGTAATTATCTAGTTCACTATTGCTGGGAATTATTATCTGAAAATATTTTTTAAATATATATTTTATAAACTAATAAGTACCTACTATTTTAGTGGGATAATATTATATTAAATCATTTTTGCTGTTTTGTCCCCAGAACTCGAAATAATCTAAAGAATAAAAATTCAAAAATCTCAGAAATAATCGAATATTCCAAGGTAATGTTTGTAGAATTTATAAATACTACTAAAGAAAATATTCTTTTCTTAATTATTATTATTTGTATGAGTGGTAGATTTCAATCAACCAAAAGTCAATGTTAACGCAACAAGATATCTTTACATTAAATTTCTCTCTCCTGCTTTTTTTCAAATTTAGATGTTTCATGATAACATTATATAAGTAATTAAATAGACTTAATTAAATTGGTTCAGAAGGATTGTCTTTTTCAATCTATAAAAAGACTAACTAACTTTGTTTAAGCTATGTTTTTAATTATTTCAATTTAAGAAAAAAAAACTTATTGACGCAATTCGACAGTTAGTGTTTGTTAATGCCATATTTGTTGTTTAAATAAGCTAGATGCATTTAATTATTTTCACCTGTCTAAAATTAAATTATTGTGAATAATATTAATCCTCTGATAATTTAATACACAACATATTTTACATTAACATATTTACATTAACATATTTTTTTACATTACCATATTTTATTATAATTATGATTTTTCACTAGAAACATTATTCGCCAATATGGTGCATAATCCTTACTATTTATCTTTATAGTAAAATAAAATGAATTCGCGGTCCAGTTTAATATTTAAAAACAGTTTTTCAGGATCATTTTTTGTTTTCCAAAGAAAAGCAGCAAAAAAAAACTTATTGGTATGTGCAATAAACATTATGTAGCAAGCATTGGTTCTAAAAAACAATAATCTACTAGCGGTAATTAAAATAAAAAAGAATTCTTCTGAAATCTCTATTTTCAAGTTATCATATTTTTTTGATTTGCCTGAATTGCTAACGTATAGTGTGACTAATAGAGGGAACCTGGGAACCTAGTGTTAAAACACTTCGTTCCCATTAAGACTCTCTTTCCGCCGAATTTTAAGGAATGCAACGTTTAAAAACACACGAAATGTACGCTTGCGGAAAACGTCTAAAAAATTAAATAAGTCCCGCGATTTTTTATACGTTTTCTAAATAGGTTATGTTGTTTATTTTGTCAGTTTACTCTATAATATAAACCTGTTTACTCTATATTACAAACTATTTCTCTTTCACTAGATGCAGATCTAGACACATACACACACATATACTTAGATATTATAATAATATTGACTATGTCAGCGCAAAAACGTATGATTGACCATAACTAAATTCAGATGAAAACCTCTTTCACTTTAGTTTTTGTATAAATATTTTAAAAATCGTTTAAATAAAAATTATATTAAGAATATAAAATCTTTTATTGTTTGTTCACAAAAATCCAATACTTGTAGTACGGCTTTTTTGAATACATCTTTAGATGTTTCAAAGTAGTTAAAAGATTAAGAATACCAGGAACAGTAATTTAATGAAACAATAGCGTGTTACTAATAAACTTTTCTTTATTCTTGTTCATTCTTATAGGTATTGTAAAAGGTAAAATAGAAGATTTTTTAGTCAGTATTTTAGAGTAATAGATAACATATAAGCTGTATACATTTTGTTATATAATACCTGCAGAAAAAGAAGGTAACCTCCCTATCCAACTAGATTAAATTTAAATTACACATTACCTATTACTAGCATAATTAGTAGGATATTATAAACTATTCAAAATTATAAACGAAACATAAAAATACTACGTATTTAATGATATTGGTGTTTTTTTTTAAATATTTCATTTTTCGAAATTATTTTATCAATATTTAGAAAACTAAACTCATATTAATACCTTTATTCTATGTACTCATATGCTAGGTATTTCAATGTTGTCTTTAAAATTACCTCAAATGGCCTCACTTAGACATTTCAAATCACATAATTATTATAATTTCAAAAAAAAAATCTTTAGACATATTATGTATTAACGTTTCAGCCGTACGATGACGCTCACTGCTGTTTATGAGGATCCAGCACGTGATGGTTTGTCCTGTGCTGTTGACATGAAGTTACTATTGGCGTTCTAAATTTTCTCATCTAATTTTCTGAAGTATTATTGTAGAATTTAAAAGTAATTGTAGGAAAGTTATTTTTTTTATATGTTTATAAAGGATATTGAATTTAAATTCTACATTTAAATGAACCCATTTGAAAAATAAACTAAAAAGTACTTTATTCATTATATGTTTTTTCTTTATAGTGGGCGTCGAGTAAATATATAATTTAAAAAATGACTACACCTATGAGATCGACTAAATTAGTTGTCTTTGTGTTTTATCACAATGTTAACATGAATAAACTGCTTTAACTAGAATTTTCATAATTTTATGCTTATAAATATTTGAGTTCACTCTGCTTTATTGTTTTTATTATTTAATTAATGTTTTATAAAAAATAAATAAAAGATAGAGAAAATCTTTTTAATTTTATGTAATTAAAAAAATAATACATATAATATTATATTTTATTTACCGGATTTACCACAATAATTAAGTCCAACCGGAAAGCTTGTGTTTGTTTACACAAGCATTTAAAGACATATTTAAACTTTTGTCATTACAAATGTTAACTACTAGGTTTTAAAATTAAATTATCTTTCCCGTTTAATATTAATAAGAAAGAACCTTATTAGTATAATAAACAGTTCTGTTTAAAGGTTCTTAGTGGTAGTAAGATAATCTGGTGCAATACGTATGCAAGACAAAACGGATAATAGAAAAGGGGCTGAAAATAAAAACAATAGGTTGTTTTACGACTTAGAACCCGAATACCTTGTGGTGGGGATAACGAGTTAATTTTTGCAAAGATTATTATTTTTCAAATCATTACAAATTTAGCATTGGTGTCTTTAACAGTATTTTGCTATCACTTGTTAGAATCCTAGAAAGTGGAAGTGAGGTGCAATTTGCATGAAATATAAATATTTAACTAGTAAGTCTTGAGTTAATTATTGTTACTATATTTGCAATTGGTTTTAAATATTATATCTTTTTATCTTTTGCTTACTTTTTAAAAGTTAAAGTGAACATTTTATGTTTTTTTAGCTTTAAGATGACAACATACTTAACGCTGAAGGCAGCAGAGATGGAGGCTGTGGAAACACTCTTAAGTCTTCAAGCTGGAGAATTCGTTCCTTTTAACAGTTAGTTTCTATAACATACTTAAGCAAATATTATTTTATAATGAATTGTAATATTTTCTGTATCATTTGGTGGGTACATAATCTAATGCCAATATTTCTTTCGATTTATTTCAGCTGAGATGGCTAGTCCCACAGAAACCACATCGAATATGAAAATTGATACGGTTATTGGATCTCAGGTACAATTTATTACAATATGTTGAATATATTTTACCATTTTATATTTTTAACATAAATTTGATCAAAATAAAAAAAAAGAATTTATCAATATACTAACTTTTTTATTACATTAAAGGTGACTAATATTTCAAAGAAGAAAATATTTTTAACAAAATGGAACGATACTGTTGGTGTAAATAATATTGTCGCTACGAAAGAAGTAATAATGACCAATACGGAAGTGCAGACTGATATAGAACACGATTACGAAATGACCACTATTGTGTTAAATGAAAAAAAAGTTTTGCAACTTAAAGATGAAAATATACTTCTAAAAATTGAATTAAAACAATGTGAGGAAACTAATAGTTCAGTTATGGAATCAAGTACAGAACGGTTAAGCGTTTCTCGAACTAACGCTTCTAACGCACCACTTACACGAAAAACTCGTAGGAAACCTTTAGTAGATTATAAAGCTTTAGTGAGTACATTTATCGAAATGTATACATATATGTGTTATTACTATCTTAAGATGCACAATTAAAATGCTTTTTTTTCATTTTAGAACGATAATTTAGATTCGTCTGATAGCGAAGATCATAAATATTCCCGAGGCAATACTTCAAAGAAGCTTAAAACTTATACAACCACCACTTCTGATATGGTAAGTGTCGTCAAATTAGAAATTTTTAGGTAATATTTAAGTTTTTAGTTCATACTCTATACTAAAAAAGGTGCATAAATTTAAAGCACATTTCATGTTATATATGTTCTTACTTTATCTTTTAGGTAAAACTTGGAGAGGGTAATGCAACGGTTCCGAGTCGGCTTTTCAAGAATATAGATTGGGGATGTCATTCAAACGCTACCCGGAAACTTTTAACAGCTGTATTTTCTCGACAGTAAGAAATTTTCTTTAATTATGCAAAACATGCTACAGTGTACTTATTAGACCTGTTGGGCATAAGCGTGTGACTATAAACGACAGGTTTTGGGATCAATCCCCGCTCAAGGAAATGATATGTTTAACATTTTCATTTTAAATATTTAATGTTTTCATTTTATCGCTCTTGTACCAAGGCAAAGCGCGGCGTTGAATTCCGCCATTCAACAAGCAATGCCTCAAAATCCGTGGAAAGTGAGAAATAGAATGGAGTGTCATAATACTAGGTTACCAAAGTCTCTTTGCCTACCCTGCCATGTGCGAGATGCAACGTGAATATAATTACTATATAAATACTTAAACATTTCATTATTTTCAGGGTTTTAGCTACGCACTCTTTAACTGGAAAGCGTTCTCCGGCTTTTCCGAATAAGCCGGCGAAAAGGAAATTAAATGCTGCGTTAGTAAATGACATTGTTCAGACTGTCGTTGACAAATGTCGTGTTCCTGAAAATTTAGTTAGGTAATGTAAAATTTAATATCGATTTTATGTATAACATTTTTTATATTATTTTAACATTTTTTAAATCATTTTCTTAAATTTATATTTAATTTTAGAACCAGCATTACTACTAAATGTGCAGACGAAAGTAAAATGCTAAGGACACGGCAGCTAAAAAAAAAGATTTTCAAAGAGAATACTCCACCATCAGATGACTCGGATGAATTTGAAGTTTCTAGATAAATTTAACCTATGATTTTCTAACATGAACATGAACCAATATTTTTTACTTTAAGGTAAAAGGAAATTAATTCTATTGAGACAGATTTTATAAATTGTACGGTTACGAAAAAAATATATATTAGTATAACATAATTTCTTTGATTCCTGTTATTAGCTTAAATTGTTTTTTATACAAAAGTTATAATTTCAGGCAATGTGCAATGGACAATTGGTGCTAAGCAGGGATGTTTATCAAAACGTAATTGATGCTAATAAATAAAAAAATAATAATGAAAAGAAAAGAATAAATAACTAAATATTAATTTTACTATATTTTTAATAAAAATTTATGAATGATTCCAAATTGGGCGAAGTATAAATTACATTGTTATGACACATTTATTTCGCCTGGCCAAGCCGACAAATAAGGGTTTAGTAAGATATAGCGATAAATGTAAAATAATATATTTGTTATTAGAAAAAGATAAGAAAAATAACAAATGTTATCAACTGTCAATAACATACATTAAAAAAAATATTTTTCAAAAATCTAACGCCAAAATTATGTATTTGTTATTTTCCATACCATTCGTTGAAACGTTGCATCAATAATATCTCTAAAGCCTGGACACGGCGTAAAAGCCACGAACATTACAATGTAGTTATAAGTACCTACTATAATTAGATTAGTTATGAAATATATTAGTGATTATTTTTTTTTTATTGCATGAGTTATAAAGCATATTAAAATGTTTTCTCTTTTAATAAATATCACAAAATATATAATGGTTTTATTTGTAATATCTATATTTATTTTATACAAAATAATTTGATTATGCTGTAATTTGCGTGAGGAACGGAACGGAGTGTCTCAGCATTAGGTTTTCAAGTTCCCCAGCCTACCCTGCCGTGTGCGGGAAGCTGTAATGTTGTTTTTAGTAATAAATGTTTCAAACGCGAGATATGACGTTATAAGAAACTTGTAGAGCTTCTTTAAATGTGACTTTATTTTCAATATATATAATAAATGTATAACTGGAAGATAATTAATCAAATCTTATACGTTTATTAATGTAACAGGGCCCAGAATAGTGATTATTATATTTTTGCCTGTTAGTGTGTTTATCTATATGTACGTTGCCTGTGGCTATATGGCTATTTGTCTAAGCGTCTGTGCGTGCTAATATCAAAAATGCCGTTTTCACTATTAAGTTTGACAAAATTGCTATAATTTTTTATTCATTTAGCTGAAATTTTAGTTTTCAATGCATAGATATTGTCTTAAAAGTGATGATATTATTACAACAAGAAAGTAATTAAGATTTGTGAAAAAAAAATATGTAATTCAAGCTAGCGAAGCCACAGGATGGCTAGTTTTTAATATTTCCGAACACTTCTGACTGAAAATTAGATTAAAACAAAAGTACACAAATAATATTTTTTTAGGATTAACTGTACCTATGTATATAAATATAAATGAAATATTTAATATTTTTATCACAAGGCAAAATGCAGTGCTAAATTCCGAAACTTAAACCATACAATGCAAATAAAACTGTCGGAAAGTATGGGGAATAGAAATAATAGAAATTGAAGTAGCTCTCAAATTTCCTCAGCCTAAATGCTATGTGTGGAATAGAGCGTGAAGAAGCCTAAAAAATATATAGCGCTAATAAATTAATGAATAAAAAAGTGTTCATAAAGTGTTCACATTCATTTAAGTTGCTATCACTAAATAAAAAGAGAAACACAAAGAAATAATGAAAACAATTACATGAACGGATAGTTAAGTCCTTTATAACTTACAAATTTTGGCACAATATATATTTCTTATGTGCAACTTTATACTTTAGTCAACTTTGTTATAATTCAGGACGTAGCAATATGAGGAGTCGGTTGGCAGTTTCCAGAATAGTCTTATTCTATTCTTTAGTCAATCCTTGAATTTTACTAAAATAATTAACCCTGATAATTAATCAAAAAAACCAATTACATGAACAGATAGTTAAGCCCCTTATAACTTAATTTTGATATTAATGTGTAATACAACCTTTACCTTTTTAATCTTTATAAATAGCATATATCTGTGATGGACAGAGCATTGCTTAATTTACTATGAGCTTGTAGCTTTGCCTACCTTTTATGTGTGGAATAACAGCGTAACGCTAAATAAAATAAAAATACATTAAAAAAACGCAAAATAAAATAAAAATACATAAAGTCAAAAAACAAACCTTATTGTAAATTATTTGTCAATATAAATGCTAACAGTTTTGGAAAATAGAAATTTGTGGTGAGGTGATTATAATTAATAATACTATGTTTTTTGAAAATGTAAAATACTTAGTATACATACGTATACATTACTTACGTAGTGCGTTGAAGTCTTTTTCTTGTTCTATGTAAAATTACTGTAAGGTTTATAGCATAATTTTTAAGATTGAACTTTCGAAATTCGCAAATTACTTAAATGAAAGACGACGTAAATATAAAGTCTTATAATTCTTTTTTTTTACTGTAATAAATGTTTTCTAGGGACCCATACTAGGGGACAGAAACCCAGTCGCTATTGTCATTTATGTACCTGAGTAACGCAAACTCGGGTTTACCGTTCATTTCGATTTTGTTCTTCGCCGCGTTTGGGTGATTGTTACAAAATTTTAAAATGGATCAACATTTGTGGCTTCTTGTTGAGTGGATGGATAATTTTGAGCAGAATATATTTTCTAATTATGCTATAGTGAATTCTGATTGTTTAATACGGCACGACGGCGATTTACATACGGGAAAAGTAGTTTTTCTCCGCGACAAACATAACAATCCTCGTAAAGCTCAAGTACTCCGATTATCAGGTAAGTTCGATCATTTTTGTATTTATAGCCAAAAGCGGTAAATATCAAATCTATCAATATATACATTTAAACTAACAAGAAGTTAGTTTCATATGTTGCATCTGCAAGAAACTTGTACAATAAAACGCACGAATTTAGGGGTGCTTTTTATTTAAATAGATATATAAGAACTGATATATTTGAATAAATTACCTTTTTATGTTGTTTTACATACAGCTATTTCAATTTTATATCTTTGAATTTGCGACTCTGTTCTTCTTCATGGTTACTGTTAACTACTACTAAAAATTATTTCGCAGATAATAAGCGATACGTTAAGGAACTAAAAGTAATGCTTGAGAGGCAAGACAACCAAGTTAAGAATGTATTATCTTTATGCATGAACACGATAAAAGAAATGAAGACAGGACCTATGGTAAGAATTAACATTTTGTCTAATTTTGATTAGTGAACAATTTACTTACAAAAATAATCGTAATCACTTTACTAGTGCATGAAAGGAAATATATATTAAATAGGTATAACTTAGCCCATTTCATGTAACTGTTGTTATCCTACCCT
>DWMZ01000510.1:0-22014 GCA_018249855.1 Eueides tales michaeli | reverse complement strand
TTAAAAAACTTTCACACCCCCCTCCCCCCCCCCCCCCCCTTTTTGAAATAAAAAGAAAAAAAAATCAGATAGCTTCACTATGAGGGATCTCTTTATTTGTAGCACTGGATTTTTAAAAAAAAATGCCAAGTGTCACTTTAAGCAATAACGATCCTATTATATTCACTTCTCCTCGATCCTTTTATATTCTTGAACTTTTTGTACAAAATACACATTTAAAATACCAACCTGACTTCTAGGCCCTCGATCTCTTCTTGTTGCTCGCTGAGCGATAAATCTAAATCTAAATAGGCGCCATATTCGCCATCCTTAAAAACTTGGAAAGTGACATCATCGAGCTGTAACATTAAATATCATACATATATTTAATTAATTTAATATCTTAGTTTTACGCTTCACGCTGTATCCCGCACATTGCAGAGTAGGCAGAGGGATAACGGAATTCTAGTGTTAGGGCACTCCGTTCCGTTTCCCACTTTCCACCAAATTTTGGACATTCCGTGTTCAACGGAACTCAACGCCGCGTTTTGCCTTGTTACCAGAGCGAATAGTGTACTGGGGATCACATATATCGTTATTTTTTTTTATTATAAAAAGTTCAATCAGCGCCATCTTACGTTAAATAGGTTAACTAATGGATTAATTTGAAAATAGAACTATAAGCTTGCGCAATAACTACGTCAGAGGGCGCTGTTCTTCATACAAAATATTTTGTTACTATATACTTTACTATATTTTGTTTCAATATTTCGAACTTAGGGGTTTAAATTGCGTTAAGATTTTATCTTTAGGAAATTAAATTAGCATTTAATGTCAGCGTGCTTGTCTTCTATTATTTAAAATTAGGACTGAGAAAATTTAAAAATCGCAATAATATCGTGTAGGATTTTATTGCAAAAACATAAAAAAAAAATTAAATCAGTATTTTTTTAGCTTCACTATATATCTCGCACTTGACGGAGGGAATTTTGGAACCTATTGTAAAAATATTTCGTTCCGTTCCCCACTTTCTACATTTCGTTCCCCACTTTTGGCCGATTTTTAGACAGTCCCATGCTTATGCAGATGCGCCACGAAAGGATTCTATTTTTACACTAAAAATCCCCGGTTTAACAAATATATTAAAATGATTGCACGTGCAGTGTCTCCGCAGCGTTAGTCAGTGATGAAGAGGGCTGCCCCAAAAACAAAATGAGTCAAGATACTAAATTAGAATTAGCAAAGGTGTAAACATCTAACGATATGTCATGGCATCGAGCCAACAACTGCATGGGAAATTATGCTTAACTATTGTGGATTCACATTTTACGTTTTTTTTTTAAATATATTTTTAGGGTTCCGTACCCCTTTACCGGTCTCTCGATATGTCTATCTGTCTTAAGTTTGACAACTTGTCATATTTTTGTAGATCTAAAATTATAAATTATATTTTAAATATTTTTAAACTGTTATTCCGTATTAAGAAAAAGTACTTATTTAGAAAACTTGTTAAAATGTCAACGTAAGGGGATTTAAAGCAACAATATAAATATTAAATACACTTTAACGAGCGTATACGAATTTAGACGTAGGTAGATGAGAACATATGGCTTAGTGGTGAAAGCGTGGACGGTTTCCAATACGAGCGGGTTTAGTTATTATAGATTATTCTAAAAAAAATTAAATTGGTACGGAACCCTATGTGATTGAAACTGCGTTTGCGCATTTATGACATTTCTCTACAATTTGTGGACCAAATACCATCTTAAAGTAACATTAATATATATTTTTTCTGGACTCCTTTACTAAACCTGTGGCTTCGTCTGCATGTTAATAACTAAGATGAGAACTTTAACCACAGATTCATAGGATTACATGAAACATCGTAACGATTAATGCAATGTAACACAGCCCTTTTCAATAAGTGGACTGTCTAATCCAATAAATATTTTTCAATTCAAACCAATGAGATTAGCTCGTTCCGCCTAACAATCTTTATTGCAATACTAGCAGACCCGAACGGCTTCGCCCGCTTGAACTAAAATATTTAATTATATTACTAAAAAGTTGCAGCTATAGCCAATAAGATATTGATAAGCAATCATAATTGTTTGATAAAAATGTTTCAGTTAAAATATGTTTTTTATCTATTTCTTTTTTAGAATAATATGTCTATGTACTGTTAGATAGGACCTCTAAGAATATGTGTAAAAAGTTTCACGACAATCGGTTGAGTAATTTCGGCGAGAAAGTCCAATGACCAAAATTATTTTTACAATTACAATATTAATATTTTAGTAAATGGTATAGAATATAAGGAATGTTATAAAACGTCAATATTATATAAATATTGACCTAATCTTAAATGTTACTTAAAGTTGCCTTACAAAGTTGTCTCAACATACAATTACGATCATTTTATATTTATAGATTCACCGAAATATATTTAATATGAAATTTTATTTTTCGTTTCGACGAAACTTGTAACTGGAGACGTTTGTATTTACAGAAGGATAATGTTTTTTATAGTCTAGTTTGGATCGTTTTAGCTTCACGCTGTATCCCGCATATAGCCGGATATGGAGGGAACCTAGGTTAACCTGCGAATGCCCCGTTTCCCCTGCACTGACCAATTTTCAAGTTATGTAATTTTGAGTGGTGGAACTCAACGCCGCATTATGTTTTGTAGCCAGGGCAATATTTTTTTCCAAGTGAAGCTGTGCCACGGAGTCTCAAAACTTGTTTTAAATAATAAATGCAATTTATGTTTGAATATTATAGCAATAATTATATTTTGGGTCGTTTATGTTTTATAATATAATAAAACGGAACAGTTTGTTTGTCCGAACGTTCTAATCTCAGGAACTAATGCTTCAAATGG
This sequence comes from Eueides tales michaeli, assembly GCA_018249855.1. NCBI lineage: Eukaryota > Metazoa > Arthropoda > Insecta > Lepidoptera > Nymphalidae > Eueides > Eueides tales. The sequence continues at coordinate 19,154 of DWMZ01000510.1, read as the reverse complement.
AAAAAAATACTGTATCGGATAGAGCATTTATCGACGAAGGCTTAAGGCTAAGTAAGTATTGTAGCGCATTAATAGAAAATTTAATGTAAGTATAGATACGATGCATGTTATCCTGGCCACTTAGCCTGTGTCATGTGTCATGTGTCATGTCACAACTTAATATTTCACTTTCTAGGAACCTATCGCGTTTACAGTCGCACAGTACGCTTGTGGCCTTGCGCCATGGCAGGCTTTACATATAAATTATTTAATTTTCAGTATAAATATAAAATTAAATGTTATCAACGTATGAAATAATCTACCTTATCGAATTTCAAGTGCATAAATTAAAGAGAGCTGTTAACCTTGTAGGTACTTACCTCCCTGTGTACTGACGACAACCCACAGACTGACACTGACTGACAGAACTGGACGTATAGTTGAAGTTTGTACCAAAATACCAAAAGAAAGATTTTCAGATTTTTTTACGGAAAAGGAAAATACCATTCCATTTTACGTCGTGGGTGACGTCTTGTATTTGGAATAATAATAATATATATATTTTTTAACTTCATGCTGTTACAGGTACATGGCAGGGTAGACAGAGGGGGCTTGGGAACCTAGTTAAGTTCCATTACCATTAAAAAAGAAACGTTTCTCACTTTTCGCCGAATTTGAGTTACGTGTGGAGTGGCGGAACTCAACGCCGCAAGTTCTAAATTTAAGTCTATAGAATAAAAATATTTTTACTGTATTTATATACCTAATTCGTAGATTCCAATTCTATGTTATTTTTTATTAAAATAAACTACATATCATCTTTTGGTCGTAAACCAAGGCTTTTTTATTGTTTGTCTTTGATATATTTGACTGTACTTAGATACATGATGTGTGGGAGATGTATATACATAGAAAATAAACGTACAATCAATCATCAACATTGCGCTAATCAACAAGTACCTACTCTAAGCATATAAATAACAAGTTGATGTCATATTGTATACTAGAAATCCGCCCGCAGCTTCGCCCGTTCGAATTACACTATATTATTTACTTATCTCAATTGCTTTTATGTTCTAATAACATAAGCTTTTTTTAAATAGTATTACAGTTTTGTCGAATTAAATATTGTAAATTGATAGCTTTTTTATTTTCTAACCAATTTATATAAAATAAGTACTAAATGTTGAGGGAAGGTTGCCATAATACAACAGTGGAAACTGCATTTAAAACTGGTTAGCCGTTTCTGAGGTTAGTGTGTACAAACGCACTAACAAACACCATTTTACATTAATGAGCGTCTCTATAAGATTTTTTATAATAAATATTTCATGTGCAGACATTGATATCTTGCCGATTTGTTATAAATATAGATTATACTAGTTTATACTTGAGACTGTATGCGCGGTCTAAAATTGCCAATACACTGTGACACTATACAATACACTCAGTGTATACATCGAGTGTCATTTAAATTTGAGTGACTTTAATTGCAATTTTCTTTGTGAAATGATAATAACTGATGAGTTTAGTCGCTATTTGAACTCGTGTGAAAGTGTAATAAAACTGTAGTGCGTTCTAGAGTAATTGTAAAGTTTTCAAACAGTTTTGACATTTCCGATACACCTTATCGCGTACAATAAATCTTTACAATATCGTCCGGTTGTGTCCTAACACAATCTCTGTAAATTGACAGCTTCATGCTGTATCCCGCACGAGGCAGGGTAGGCAGAGGGAACCCGGGAACCTAGTGTTAAGACACACCGTTTCACTTCAGTTCCCCACTTTCCGTCGAATTTGAGGCATTGCGTGTTGAGTGGCGGAACTCAACACCGCGCTTTGCCTTATTATCAGAGCGAAGAAATGAAACATTAAATATTTACATTGAAAATATTAAATATTTCATTTTCTCGACTGGGGATCGAACCCAGAACTTGTCGGTTACATCATTGACACAAATGTATATACATATGTGATATAGTTTCTAGCCGGTCTATCTAAATTGGTAGAAAGCATAAGAGGCCTGTCGTGGCGCAGGGGCACAAGCTTGCGACTGTAAGTAGGACAGGTAGCGGGTTCGATTCCCAATCGAGCAAATGTAATAGTTAATAATATTTTCATTTGTTCGCTCTTGTAACGAGGCAAACCGGTGAACAGGCAAATACTCGCATTGCCTCCAGATTTTGGTCGATAGTAGGGGTCGGAGGCTCTTAACACTAGGCTCTTCTGCATACCTTGCTATGTGAAGAATACAGCGTGAAGCTAAAATAATCTTAATTCTCAGTTCAATCAAGCTAACTCTTTGACATTTTAATATTAGTATGTACATATGTACATAGGATTTTTCTATTAGTTTCGATATTCACGAGTTTAGTATAACCGTGACGTCAATGTACTGTACAGTATGGCTTCGTAAGTATTATACATATTTACCTAAGTATTTTTTATTTATTTACCTCTAAATGATATATGTAAAATAGTTTACAATTGTTACGGTTGCGGATTCAATTCTAGATGAGGTTGGCATTTTTTAGATATATGTGGATTTTTTAGAGCGAAGAGCGAAACAATTATAAGCAATTTGTAATTGCTTGGTAATAATTTTTGTCGCTTATAATAGTATTATCTTTGCTTTTTTATTCACGCTTCACGCTGTACCCGCACATAGCAGGGTAAGCAGAGGGAACTTGGGAACCTAAATTAAGACTCTGTTCCCCTTCAGGCAGTTCCGCTCTTACCTTCGGCCAAATCTTTGGCGCATTGCGTGTTGAGTGGCAGAAGTCAACACCTTACTATAAAATACGATTTTCTATTATAGCTATTACAATATATATTATTAAGTATAACAAGTCATTTTTTATCACTACAGATCGGCCATAATTCAACAGTTACTTTGTTAAACGATTTATTTACTATATATGTATTGTTTTCTTTCAAGAATGACAAAAAGATTTTTGAAGCAAGAATGAGTAAGACAGGGAGAGACATCTGTTGGTGTTGTAGAAAATGATGATGACAATGGAGGAAATGTAAAAAACAAGAAGTCGGAGGGCGTGTATGATTGCGTGTGAAGAGGTTGATGACGGTGGACGAGGCAAAAGACGTATATACAAAACTCTCTTCGGTAGGAAAAAATTAAGGCAAAAAAAAAAGAAAAAAAGAGAAATAAAATGTCCCTACAATATCTGCATTTCCCCTACGCTTAATTTTAAAAACAGAGTACGTCTTACACTGAGCATTACGCAGAATGCTTTTATGTGAAAACGTATATACCATTTTATTTAATTGTAATGAAATGATGTAAACAATATCGTATGGAGACATGCAGAATTACCTATATTTGTAATTATGACCGGACTCACAGATATATTACTTATAGTAGAAAATAATATGATCAGTTATAGTTTAATATTAAATTATACTAAATTTTAAAACGTATAAAAAATTGAACGAAGCAGGATTTGAACCCGCGCCTCTTGGAAACCGTCGAAGCTCTCTGACCACTAAGCCATTCGTTCTCACCGAGCTCCATTGAAATGTTTATACGCTTGTTCTTTCAAATTTTTATACGTTTTTAAATTTAGTATTTTTCTTTCCTAAGTGTGGAATAACACTTTGAAAATAGTAAAAATAATATTAAATTAATTCTTATCTATGGGACTCAGTATTTGAGAAGCTGTGTTAAGACAAGAGCGGAAGTTAACGCCGCATTTTGTCTTATTAGATATTTTTTGCTTCACGTTGTACTGGTTTATATTTAAAATATTTATGCCTTCAAGTTGGCGTGGCAAAGCTTCATAGAGATTTCCACCACATACGACAAAAAAATCTAAATTTCTAGAAAAATTAAAACGGAATGACTTATCACCTATTGTTTATTATAAAAAAAAACTTCTCACATAACCAATCATATTATAATTACAGTGTAATTATGTATAATAGTGCTCTAAGCATACAACAGCATTATCGGGCTTGGAACCTCTTAAAATAATTGTTCCCCAAAATCCGACTCGAGATGAGAATAAGTAAATTTTGTAGTAGGATTATAAAGAATATTTTTAAGATGTAAAGTGTCCTTATAGAAGGGGAGGCAGAGGGAACCTAAATTTTCAAGACTTAATTCAACATCGGGTTTTTAACGAGTATAACAAGTAAACTTTTTATAATTGTCTTTCGTCAATTTGAGATAGTAAAAAGTGGTATAACGGTGGTATAGTGGTCGCGTTAGTATGACAGGACAGTGATACTCAAACTTTTTACTTTAGGGACATTTTTTTATTTTTTATTCTTCTTATTTTATTACATTCAACTCATCTGACGAAGGTATCTTTTCATTTATGTATGTATGTTGGTTCTTTTGGTATAAAACGTGGCGTTGAGTTTCCCATGTCACTGTCTTTGACATTGGGGGACGCGAAGAAAAAAATGCGTCTTAACACTAGGTTCCTTCTAGGTACCTGTATACAGCGTGATTTAAAAAAAAACAAGAAAATAGGGACACAAAAGGCACAGTGGTTGAGAGCCGCTGACCTACACTATACTACACTACATACTTTTGTCTCGTCTCGAGTCAAGTTTAACAGGTTACTATTGTGTGCATTTTGTTTGACGTTTATTATTATACTGAAGTCATAATTAACCTTCTCAAAGAAACTTGTTAATTCAAGTCTATTTTAGAATTGCGATTGTTTTGTTGTGAAATATAAAAGACTTATAAAATATAGTATAGTTTATATATCTATTATACAATATATTTTATATATCTTTCATTTATTAGGTATATATATACAACTTATGTTTTGGCATGGTCTAATAATTGTAGTTCACGTGCTGATTTAGACTAAAATATAGAAAAGACTTAAAGAAACAATAAAGTTATTGTCATTTCAATCGAACGGCTTTCAATTTTATTGTCATCGTAGAAGTAGAAGTGACCTAACCCCAGGATCATTTACCACTTCAAATACTTGTAGACATAGTCCTTTTAATAAAAAAAAACGAAGCTCAAAAAAGATCTTTTTTCGTTTTTAGTGCATAATTTCTCCGTTAAACTGCAAATAAAGAATAGAGTGGGTCACTATGTCTACCTCAAAGGGTTAGGCCACTGATGCTTATACTCAACGCTTTGTACACACGTACAACGCGCAATAAGTATATAGTTTCTAACGTACAAGGTATATTTACATAATAAAATACTCGTAGGCTATAAACGGAGCATCGTTGGCCGTCAGAATTCGCAGATTCAGGCCTGGCTTATCTACGATGACAGCTCATTGTGAAAATATTTAGACCATACCCATGTATCTCTTTACTAAAAATACTATAAGGTAATATTTTTGTTCCTGGTTGAAAGGGGTATAAGTTTTGATTGGTATAGTTCGGGGATTAAGTTTTAGTATTGGGCTTTTGATGTAACTAAATTTTCGATTAAAACTTTAGAAATATATTTATAAAATATTTTTCTTATAGTTTTTTATGAAAAATTGCTTTCTTGCACATATATTATACAATATCGAACGTGGGAATCGAACCCGTATCTTTTAAAAGTGTGAAAGAGTACTTGGCTTGCTGAGATATTAAAATTCTCTCAAACCATTCGTATCTGAATATAAATAAATTATTTATTTCTGCATTTTTTTATATATTTTTGTCTTATACCCTTTTAAAATAGAATCCCAATTTTATTTACTGATATTGATCGTATGCACGCAACATTGTTTACGATCTGGTTAAACAGAAGATCTGTAAATTATTCTACACTAAAAAAAAGCTAAATTATCTTTGCAATCTAAAACATAAATTTATGATCATTAATGACTATAACGAATCTGATTAAATTAATATATTCTTTATCTCTTGAAATGAAAGTTAGTGTGAAGAAATGTCAGTATTGTCAGTCCTATAAGAAGCTATGGTTTAGGAGACAGTAAAGTAAGTCTCACTTGATATCTAATATTAGATACATACGATTTATAAGAGCAGAAGCTTCAACATTTTACATTAACATTAGAATTTCAATTAATGCAGCCATATCACCTCTCACCTGCGCGTGCGCAAATATTTGGAACAGATAATTTTAGCGAAAACCGGTGACTAAGCTGCATTACTAACACTACATTATTCTATGTAATACAATATAAGTGGATGATACATAACAATATGTATATATTATATGATTTGGAGAACAATTTTACATTAAAAGATGCTTATCGCTACGATAATATTACAACAAAGATAATATACCTTAATAATCAAATTAATTTAGTTATATTGATAGCTATATCTAATATTAACAGTAAAAGTAGACACTTACTCTGTGTGGAGCGTTCAGTAAATGCAGCACAGCACCAATTTGATAGGAAAGTGGGATCCTAGTGTTGAAAGTGTGATATAATGGCCGAGTTGGTTCACGCACATTATAATCAACAAAAGGATCTACATCCTTTACAAATTGAACACGGCACACTAAAGCGTCTGAGGCGAGTTCGCGCATTGTCATAGTAAATAATCTTCTCTTACCTAACTTAAGTAATTCTATATCCAGTAACAAGCACATTTGGTCACATTTTTATTTCACTGAAACAAAAATATTGTTTTTATAATCAAATATAATAATTATAACAGTGACATTGAAAAGCGCGGGAAAGGTGATGTGAAGACGTTTTTTTTTTTCGTGTGCAATGACTTTTTCCATTCAGCCGACGCGGCTGTGGACGACGCGACGTACGTTGGCCAAGTGTCGGATAGCGTGTCTGCTGTCTGGTCGCTCGGTCGGTGTATGAATAGGTCAGTTTTAAGAAATATATATTATAAGTAATGTAAACATTTATGTCGTAACTTAATTGCGCAAGTTATAATGTTTTTTTTGTATAATCTGGTTTATAAATAGGATTTATCTATTTTGTATATTGTATACATTAGATTGTATATTGTATGCTTAGAATATTTCATGTGATAGCGTAGGAAACGGAGTGTCTGAACTCTCTAATCTGCTATATGCGGGATAGAGCGTGAAGCATAAGCATAATACTAAAATTTATTATAGTTCATAGCAAAATATTTCTTGTTGTTTATTCTATATATATAAATAAAAGGTTGGTTTTAAGAATGTTTATTTTCACTTGTTGCAAGAGAAAATTAACTGCACCGAAATTCATGGTGATATAGATTCATGGTTTTACTCGAACATACGAACAGTGCCAAATTTTTAATTTAATTATCGCCAGTGACTATTTACGATAATAACTAATATGAAGCTTAATATCTTACTTTACTTAAATAGTATATGTTATAATTACAGATGTATTTTATACCATCGTATATATTATGTAATGTAAGTCATTGTGTTTCTATTTAACCAATTTATATACTTAAGTTTTATGCTATTACACTATAATTTGCATCATGTTTAAATAGATATGCATGTAAGACGTAAACAGCATTTAAATAATTAATATTTTCTACAGTTTTGATCGCTTAATTTAAATTATGTATAATAATTGAGATTAGATGGGCAAAGTGAAGCTGATGTCAATAAACTACGTATTCTTTTACTACTTTAGCCTCCACTCAATTTTCTAGACATAACGAGTTGAACGGCCCAACTTAACAAAAAAAAAAACAAAAATTATCCATTCACCCGAACGGGAACCGAATCTGCAATCCTCCTTACAATAAAAATATTATTAATAACACAATGTATATAATGTCTTATCAGATTTTTCTAAAAAAAAAACAAAAATAAAATTACAGATAAAACATAACTTTTATATTATTTGTAAAGCCGCAGTTGCATCGAGGTATCTACTACGGACTACCTATCAGCAAGTAGTCTCGCAGACAGGTTTCTTGACCCACAAGCGTCTCGCTCGCACCATTTCAGAACGACTTATAGAAAAAAAGTTAAAAAACGACGCTCGTACCATTGTATTTACTATCTTTATCGCTTTGGACAATATAAAGTTTGATTTTATTAACTTTAAGCAACAGACGGACAGACAGGCTGTTGCTTTGGCTGAATATGTTTTATCCTTTAATAAAAAAAAGTTGGGACTTTTTTTTATTGTAAGTCATTGATCTTAACGTAATATTATTGCAGCGAGAAGCTGCTGGTGGTTTGTTAATGTTCTTAAAAAAAATTGCTTTAAAAATAGTTAAATCGGCCTTATTTAGCGATATTTAAATTTTATTTGAGTAACGATGCTTAATTCTAAATTTCTTTATTACAGTGATCAGCTCAGATCGTGGCGCACGGTAAACGCCGCACGTTGTGGGTTCGATCCCCACTCGAGGAAATGGATTATTAATAATCTTCATTAATTTGCTCTGGAGACCAGGCAAAAGCACCGCGTTACGTGCTGGATACAGCCTGAAGCTGAATCTTGAAAGAAATGAAAAAAAAAAACTTTTTCACAACATAACTCAACGTTTATACTAATACTCCTAGTTTACACTACATTTTTTAGTTTCACTCCTTATCAATTGTAAGGCAACCAAAGAGAATGGAGCGCCAAACGCTACGGCTACCTCTTTCACTTCGTCCACCGTAAATGTTTTGTCTGTTTGTCTGGTTACATATTTGTCAGTGCGTTTGTTCGCGCTAATCTCAGAAACTGGTAGTCAATTTAAAAGCAGTTTTCACTAATATATTTGGCAAGCGTCCGTCAAGATTAAGTATTGATTTTATATCAAACGGCTCATAAATAAAAAAGTTGTATCAATACAAAGTATTTTGTTCGACAAAAATGTTACAATAGTAACATTTTAATTATGTAGTTTAAAGTTTTTACAACAAGTGTATAATCATTAGCTTATTGATTCACGAGTGATTTAGAACAAGTTTACTTCTAGAATTATATATATTTCTTGATAACAACCGAGGAAGCCCTACAAATCGATTAAGCTATTGCAGTACGATGATTTCATAGCCACTACAGAGCACTGTGTGGGTTCTTTGTAACGAGATGAATTGTCATCACACTCAATTGGCATTGAATGTGTGACCTTGCGACGAGACACGTTAAACTGATAATAGGCTAAATAGATACACTGCTTGTTGGTTATAAAAAACAACCTAATAATATAAGAAATGAGAATTATAGTATAGGTTTAGAGAAATTGGGGAATAGAATGTTATTGTACTAGGTTCCCAGGTTCCCTTTGTAATAGATTAGCGTAATTCAGGATATAGCGTAAAGCTATTAAAAGCTGAGAATTAAATCTGAAGTAGAATAAAATGCAATTATAACGATTGCATATTTTCAATTATATGAAAATGTAGCGCTCGATTTTGTCACCAGAGCAAAAATATAACAAATATTTCGTTCCCCCGATTGGTGATCGAACCCACAACCGTCACGTTCCGTTTCACCACGACGCACTTAAATTAACCGTGTCCTTGGAAACAGTAAAAAAGACCCGAGTTCAAATCCTGTTACGCTCAAATTTTTACTAAGGTACGTTCGTCCTCGTTCTTTCTTACTTTTACATTATATAATATTATGGAAACTTACATTGTCAAACCAAGCACGATGACGTAACTAGTGTAGGTGAACAATATACATAGTTTTCTAGTGCCAGTCTTATTACAACACTACAAGTGAATCGACTACCTCGGTATTTGTAAAACGCTGAAAACTTTCACTGGCTGCTTAAGTGGTAATTTTTAAATATACGTGTATAATATTAGATAATTTTTCAGTACAATCTGTTTAGAATTACGCGTGTCCCGTAAACTCTACTACACTTTAGTTCTCTAATTTCCGCTGAACTATTGAGGCATAGCATGTTGAGTTGCCTTACCTCTTACCTCGTCATTGGTGCGAAGAAATATAAATACATATATAAAATATTAATTTGAAAGGATTAATAAAGTATTTATGGAAATATATTTATTTTAATAAACACTTCATAAAGTATATAATCTGGTTCAGTGATCCCAGAGGGGTGTTAATATATATGTATATTTATATACCCGTTTACATTTACAAAAAAAAATAAAACTAAAAATGACGTGACGTTTGAAAAAGAAAAAAAGCAGCCTTCTATCACAGTCGGGTAAAAAAGTACATATTATATTTTCTCATAGAAAAAGCCGTTTACATTTTGACTAAAATCAATGTAAACTTTTATATAATCAGCTTAACGGCGCTTACAGCCTGCTTTGGTAGTAACTCCAGATTAAAAAATATATATTTTAAAATACACAGCTTAAGGATAATCGAAGCAAGTGAAATATACACAATAATTACTGTGTATTCAATATTTAAAAGTAATTTCGTAATAATAACGAAAATTATCTTAATTTAACGCTACACTTTTTCATATTTATTTAGGAGGCTTTTTCAAATTTCCGAAGTTGTAGGCGGTAGTAATCTAATGATCTCTTATTAGAGACATTACGCACTTTGTGTGTAACTAAACACCGTGATTTTGAGGAAGAAAAGCGAATGATATATTAATACTCAATGATCGTGTTCCGTGGCTTGTATCAAATATTTTACGATAGCTTTTTATCTTATAAAAGTATCAACTTAGACTGTTGACAGGTATAGGTTCAATTCCCATTCCGGGGAATCATCTATTTCTGGTTCCTGGCTCTGGCAATAACTAAAAAGGGTATATTGAAGTCCGACACTTAACACGCAGTGTCAAAACTATTGCAATTGATTTTATTATTATGTAACAATTTATACTTACTGCTTTTAAAAAAGCCTTGATGTTTCAATGACATGGGCCAGTTTGTTCGTACAATGTATTGATACGAATATAAATAAAATAAGGTACAGTCTCTATACCGAATATAGCCGGCTCGACAAAAGAAATGCTGGTTTTAACACTTCGCAATAGAATATTTAAAATTTTAATTTCTTCGCTCTGCAGGCAAAACGCGGCGTTGAGTACCACCACTCAACACACAATTTCTCCAGAATTCGGCGTTAACTCAGTAGGGAAGTGTCTTATGAGAAAGATAGTGTCTTAACACTATCCCCCAAATTCTAAAGGCTATCATGTGCGGGATACAGCGTGAAGCTAAAAATAGTACATAAAGTATATCCTTTCACAATTGATTGACGTTTGAGTCACGTGGTTATGGGAAAGAATCAAAATGTATGCGAAAAGGATTACTTTACGAACCAACCAAGAACATAATAACTTAATACTTTAATATAATAATAATAATATAACAAAACTATAATGAAAGGTCATATTTAAAAGATTTACGTTAACAAGATCCTAACTTCGCTTTGGTGTATAAGCAAATTGCGGTGTTGAGTTACGCCACTCAACACACAATATATACAAAGCAACAAATTCAGCAGACATTAAGAGATGTAAAGGAGTGTCCTGACACTAGGTTTTCAAGTTCACTGTGTCTCGCCAGTCAAGATCGGGATACGGCGTGAAACTGAAAAAAACATCCTATTTAATCAAGACAGCAGGGAAAGTCGCGTGTTTATACTCCATTCTATGGGACGCATTCCCGCCGCGGTCGACGCCCTGTGCGACCTCTTTCCACGATTCATCACGCTATTAGAAGATGGTCTTGGGACTTTTTGTTGTTTTAAATTTATTCAGAGGTTTAGTATGGGAGAGTGGCCTTAGTTTTATGTTTGTGGTTGTTAGTTCGATTCTTTTTTGGAGGAAATTTGGAACTTAGTACAGGGGTAATAGGATGTGACTGTAAGCGTGGCAGAAATATTTAATATTTTCTAATTAAATATTTAAAGTTTGTATCACATTTTTTAGACCGGGTAACAAGGTAACGCGCGGTGTTGAGTTCCGCCACTCGACACGCAATGTCAACACATGGAAAGTGTGGAAAGGGACAGAGTGTCTAAGCACTAGGTTCCCAAGTTGCCTCAAGATTCCCAAGTTGGCAGAAGTCAACGCCGCGCTTTGCCTATTTTACCACAAAGAAGAAGTTAAAATATTGAGTATTTTAGTTCATCGAGTCCGGATCGAACCAACAACCTGTCGCATTTACATTCGCCTATTTGTGCCCCTGCGCCACAATGGAACTAAAATATTCAACTTTTTTTAGGTATCCAGTATCCACGTATAACAGAGTAGGGAACCTGGCATCTTTACCATTTTCTTCCTTTACGCTTTGTAAAGAAAGAAAACGGTAAAGAGGATTATTTTGACAAAAAGCAAAGCACCATACGTCCTTTTGATTACAGCACAGTATGAACGGTCTGTAAAGGACATTGAAATGCTTAAGCTCAATATCTACTAGATGAGACTCGGGAAACAATATAGTCTAAAACCTGAAGCTATGAGCTCCATAGAATTAGTTTTCCAAAGGAAAATTGGATCCTTCCTTTTGTTTTATTTACTTTATTTTGATATTCGCATTGAATAATTGTTTTCATAAATTAATAAAGTAATACTATATTACTCTACTTTATGAACATGTAACCGTTCTAGTGTAGCATCTAAATATACCCCATTAACGAAGTCACAGTTTCGGATTTGACTCCCAGTCGTGGGACAGGGTTACATTGATTTTGAGTAACATAAATATAACCAAATATGTGCGTGGGCAACAGCACAAACAAAAGATAGAGAATTTACGTGTTAAGATCTCCTTGATTACCAGAAATAATCTACTGACCTGTACGTGTAAGCTGGGAACTGAATTCACTACTCTCTATCTAGTCAATTATAAATCGACTCTATTACTTTATATTGTGATATTATTAACATAGAGAACTGTTTGTCTGTCGTAGCGCAGAGTCACGAGTGTGACACTGTCAAATAAAATATTTAATATTTTCCTTTCTTGCTCTGAAAATTGGCAACGGAAAATGGGCAACGGAAGTGCTTTAATGGGAACTGAGTGTACTAACTAGGTTCCCAGGTTCCCTCTACATACACTGTCTCAAAGCGAGTACTTATGTATTCATCTTCTAGTTCTAAAGAAATAATATCTAAACCTAGTCCAGGATTAATTTATAGTGAAAATAGCTTTCTAGTAAACAGGCTGCAAGGCGCCTCCGAGTGATTATTGGATGAGCCCCGGTAATCCGTGGATTTAGTTTAATCGACGATTTAACGCTGTCCTGAATAGCTGAATATTGTAATTCTAATAATATTAATAGAAAGAGTTGTATATAGTAAAGTATTAGAGATATACAAGTGGATGCCCCTAACTTCCTTTCGGGCACAATGAAATTCAAAAAATATTTCCGATACTGACCAATTTTGAGAGGTTTCTTGAGAGTTTTCCTACACTTTCTTGGGGTATTTTGTTTGTTAGTCACTAAGCATTTATAATTTTGAATGTAAGTATATATGCTAGTAGCGCATATTATTATGCTTGGATGTAAAATTAAAATTTTCATAATATTATATAGAAATAGCAATTTGAAACAAATGTTTGTAGATTTATATGTCCAAAGAAATGGTATGGAGAAATCAATGTGAAAATTGGGACAATGCGTGTATAGTAGCGGAGTTCAACACCGCGCTTTAAAAATCGTATTAATGAGTTTATTTGTTCATTCCCAGTACGTAAACGTATTTGGATACTTAACCCTGGCGTAACAATGTTTGACTGTGTGCTCTACGGCAGGGAGTTAACAGAGATTCTAAAGATTTAAGACACTCCATTACCCAATTCCCGCTCAACGTTCGAGATATTACGTGTTGGAAAACGGCGCTTAACGGCGCGTCTTGTCCACAACAGCGACTAACCGATAATAATTTATTTACAATCGTTCCTCCGAGTGTATATCAAAATGAAGTGCAGCACATCGGCCTTACCAATATAATATAGTATGATAGTTTAAAAGAAGACGGCGGTAGTAATTTAGAAAAAAATCTAGACCGCCTGTTAGTGGCGCGGGGACTTTCTATTAGTGGGAAACGAAGGCGCCATATTGCTAAATTGCCTGGCTACAGATATATATCTGGATCGAGGACGATATCTCTGTGATGGGGTGAATAGATTTTTGTAAGTTATCATATTTATTTTATTTTTATCTAAATCTTTTCCTCGAGATCATTCTAAGAGTTAAATGTGTCGAAGAGTTGAACAGATTTTTTATAGCGAGGCTGTTTTAGTAATTTGCTAAAAGTGTTTGTCTGTAAACGCAACGATTATAGTGTCCATTCACGGAATAATAATATTTGTTTTAATTTTATTATATATTTTTTATCAAGTAGACACATACCTAACATGTCATGTTTTAAAAGGGAGTTTGTGAGGAGCGGAGAATCGTAAAACAAACAATAAACATTATATATAATAGTAAGGAGAAATCTGAACATGCCGCAATGACTCAAATTTCGGTAGTGGAACTTAGTGTCTTAACAGTAGGTTCCCAAGTTCCTTCTGCCCTGCCATGTGCGGGATTCAGCGTGAAGCTGAGTGAAAAGAGTGAAATAATAAAAAAAATGCCCATAGGTATTGCTATGCATTCCAATTTCAAAGAACCAAATAGTGTATGTACAAAGTAATCTGCGTGAGCGTCTCTCATAATCGGATTGGTTCGTATCGATTATATCGTTCCGCTTGTATATTTGTAAGCAAATTATGGAGTTCCATTTGTATGGTAGTATTACCGTCCACGAGGTCCAAACTGAGCTTTGCGTTTGTATGAGTGTTCACATATAGTGTAGATATGACTGTTTCTTATGTGAGTGTATGTATATATCCTTATAGATTTAATCATGTTTTAATATTAATTTACTACAATTTTCCAAATATTTTCATTAGTTTTTCTTTTATTTTAATGCCAATTCAATTAAATTCAATTTTAATAAATTCAATTTTAATAGAACTTTGTGTTATAAATGTTAAAAAAGAATTAAAAAAAGAAATAGAAGAAAAATAAAAATATTATGCTATATTATCTACTACTTGCGGCCGAAGTTATCTATCTCGATATAACAACGCGGGCGAAGCCGCACTAAAAGGCAAGTTCAATAAAGCGATCAGGAAGTCACAGCACAGGTATAACGGCTCACGACGGCGCGGTCGTGTGTCGTTTGAACCGGCGACCCCCCGCGCACGACCGAGAGACAGATGAGTTTTTGTATGGTTATGTTATTAAAATATTGAAACATCTATCTATAGTGACGACTGGGTTTGGAAACGCGACGGTAGCGGGTTCGACTTGCGCACAGCCATATTCTAAAATTTAAGTTTCTATTCGGTTAGGTAAGAAATAAATTCACTTGCAAAGCAATGGTGAAACCTTGTTACCAGAGCGTTGAAATAAAAATGTTTCAGCGTGCCAAGAAAATAAAAACGTCACAGCGTTAAGTTTCGTCACTCAACACGCAACGTCTTTATCCGATACGTAGTGTCTTAACACTAAATTCTTAGATTCATCCGGCCTATCTTCCTATATAAGAGATAAAAAAAACGCCAAAGGAACAAAGTCGTAAGTAAAAATAAATAAAGATATAGAGAAAAAACTGGTTGTTATATCCCCGTGATTATTAATTATAAAAGTTAATTTGAATTTTATTAAAGTATATACTTTCATTGCTATTCATTTCCTTTGCCACGTAAGCGATATTTAAAATGAATTATATTTAACGTATGTTTAATTTTAATCTGTGTATAATATTTTAGTATCTATATAATTTTAAAACATAATTAAACAAGTTTTTTTTATTAATACTTTATTTAAATTCAGATTTAATTTATTATTTTTGTAAAGCTGAAGAGTTTGTTTATTTGAATGCGCTGATATCGGGAATCAATGAATGGTTTAAAAAATATATATATATTAGACAGTCCTTATATGGAAGAACGCTACGGAGACAAGGATATCTCAGGCTGAGATTGTCAATTTTAAATATCATATGTCAAAAATAGATGCGAAAAATTGTATACCGTGCTGTTACATAAGTATATACATATATATAATATGTACGTACGTAATACTATATACTTTATTAAATAATTAAAGGCCCGATCTGGCGCAGGGGTACATGTGTGCGACTGTAAAAGCGACAAGTTCGACTATAACTCGAAGAAATGAAATATTTACTATTTTCCATTCTTCACTTTGGTAACAATGTAAAGTGTGAGTTTGCGTTGAGTTTAACAACTCAACATGCAGAGCCTCAAATTCGGCGGAAAGTGAAAAGAGGGGAGTGTCTCACCACTACGCTCCCAAGTTCCCTCTACCTACCCTGCCATGTGAAGGCACATTGCAATTTCCGGAATACGGTATCGATGTACAGTAAACTTTTCAATTTTGGCTTATATAAATAACATCGGGCAATTCATTACGTTATAAGTGAAACTATGGTGTTTACAATATCTTTAATTTACCAGAGTATTAAATAGACTGAGAATTGAAAAAATAAAAAACACGATACTAATTTAAAAAAATAACATTACTATGATTGTTTTTTTTTTAATTAATATTACTGTTACGATTGACTATTTGATCTTTTAAAGTTAGCAACAAAGACATCGTAGAAAGCTAAAAATTACAATGTATTGTTAGCATTCGCTTAACCGGCGGCTTCGCCCGTGTCTATTGGAGGTAAATAAGGATTATGTATAACAGATTCCTAAATGTCATAGAAATTATTTAAATGTTATATTATACCAAGCAGTCTTCCTCAAAACAGAAAAAAAATTAAATTCCCGTTCGATCCAACAAATTATTTAGTTATATAAATTAATTAAAACAGTTTATTTTTTAATTTAAACGGTTTTTGTAAAGAAGTTTAGTAAACAATTATTAAGAATGTTTTAAGGAACATAATATCCGCCATTTTGTAGCGACAGCCATCTTGTGTATATAAAATTATAAGCTATATGTCATTGTACTGTCATCAGAACTACGGGTAATATAAGTAGGTATTTTTATTTTATAATAATAACCTGATAGTAAAATGAAACAATGTTTCTTATTCGACAGTAACTTTTATTGAGATGGACTTATACAGATAAGTATTTATAAAATCAGTATCAACGACAGAGATCATATTCGGTTCCATATTTCAAAATATCAAATTGTTTACAAAGAAGGCAAATAAAAATATATTGAGGCTGCCGCGGTATTTGTCTGTAAACGTGATAGATTTCCACTCAAAAAAAAAAATAGTTTTTCGTTTTGTTAACAAGACAAAAGATCTTGATTTCGCACTCAGGATATAATGTCTTGAAAATTACAATATGACTGGGGAACGTTGAGTTGAAACACTAAGTAAATCTGAACATCCCCTATCTTCCTTCCTAAATTCCTCCTAAAATAAAGAGTATTTTATAGATGTATATCGTTTTAAGACTTTTTATTATTTGTATTAAAAATATTTATAAAAATAGGTTAAACAAATTTTATACATAGTTTAAATTTATTTCTATTAAATTCTATTTCAAAAAATTTGATGAAAAATTCAATATACACACAAACAAATGGAAAGATTTTAACTAAATCGGCTTAACTCACATTTTTAATGAACAGTATATTAGCTCAAACAGCTCTCGACTTTTGATGTTATGGCAACATTTTTTTTTATTTGCATTTTATAATACTGAGGATAAATCTCTGAGAGACTAGTCTTGGAGCGGAGGCACAAAACACGACAACTTATAGATTCGATTACCATTCGAGAAAATGAAACATTTAATAATTTCATATGTTCACTCTGCTAACGAGGCAAAAGGCGCCATTGCGTTCCGCCACTCGCAACCTCACCAAACGTCAGCGAATAGCGAAAGTTCTCAGGTTCCTTTTGCCTACCCTAATATATATGGGATGTAGTGTGATGCTAAAAAGAAAAAAAATATTTTAGTAGACGAATAAAAGTTGCTAGCATTAACTAGCTATTTCATAATTGTCTTTGTTCCATATACAAAACGTCGCTGGAACCAAGCGTGGGTGCCTGTTGAGCAACCGCCGTGAATTAGAATAGATCTGCTTGCATACTGCACATAATATATATAAACTGTAAGGCCGGAGTGGCGCAGTGCACTTCGTTTAGTAAACGCTAAGGCAGTGGATGCGAGCGGAGCCCAACGCCACACTTTACCTTGTTACGAAAAAATGAAAATATTAAATATTTAATTTCCTCGAATGGAGATAGAATCCACAATCTCTCGCGTTTACAGTCGCATGATTGTGCCCCTGCATCACGACAGGCCACATGTTTTGGTTACATGACTATTTTTGTCATGGAAAATAGGATTAGTGTCAGAAACGGAGTGTCTTAACACTATATCCTAGTGTTAAGACACTCCGTTTCTGACACTAATCCTATTTTCAAAAGACAACATTCTACTTTTATATGATCATTTATAAAGATAAACTACGTTTGCATGGTAGTTTTTTTTGTTAGTTTAGAATTCCTTACCTTTTATAGGACCCTAAATGGCAGAACCCTTATAAGGATGATCATTTGTTTTAAAATGGCGTAGAAATATCAAGCCAAATGTAATCAGCACAAATAAAATAAATGAGTAAATACGTCCTTAAATTCTAGCGGATCAACTTTTATTAGTTCTCCGCCTGTTGAAATTGGTACGGAATCCTATCTAGGCGAATCCGACTCGCACTTTACTCATTTTAAAATGAGCATTGTTGCTATTTGTATATCAAATATTTTCTCAGAAGGATCGAAAGTGTAAGAATTAATGGATGAACAGATTTCGACATGACTGGGGCTCCCGACGTTTCTGTAACGCGACAGATTTAGGTTAAGATACGCTATGGTTTAAACGGTCAGCTAATTAAAGAGATTTCAGCCTGTAAATTTCAATGTAATCGTGATGCAATGGTAGTAGATTCGATCCCCATTCGTGGGGGTGATTGAATTTATAATTATTTATTTTCCCCGCGACTTTTGAAATTTTAGAATTTTAGAAGTTAACGCCACACCTTGTCTTAGTTGGCAAGTAGTTTGCATAAAATCAAATTAGAAATATCTTAATTGATAATTCCTTTGCCTATCTAATATGCATTGACAGCTCGAGTAATTATGGCTTGACATAATCAATTAAAACGTTTAGCGATGATTATAGTGCTGTGCTAATAACTTTATTCAGAATTAACTAATATAATACTAATATAATATTAAATTTTATATATATATATATATATATAGTGTTAAAACACTCCGTTCCGCTTCCGTTCCCCACTTTCCGCCGAATTTGAGGAGTTGAGTGGCGGAACTCAAAGCCGCGCTTTGCCTTATTACCTGAG
>DWMZ01000509.1:0-22015 GCA_018249855.1 Eueides tales michaeli | reverse complement strand
TACACGAGTTCGTACCTCATTAGCTGGTTTGTTTGGGATAAAGGTTGTGTTTATTCAGCTATTAAAGTCATTGAAAATTTATTATTCACTTTTAACTGGAAATTATGGAAAAACATTGTGTAAATATCACGTGGTTCATTGTTAAAATTTCAAAGTAAACAGCATTTTGGATGAAAGTTGAAAACAAATGTTTTACTTTAGGCTAGTTCTATATAATAAATCGATGTGAACAAGTAATAAAACGCGCCTATTAATACAATTTTTTAGTAGTTGGTTAGTAACCCTAAAAATTCAAATTTTAGGTAAAGTCTCGCTTTTCTGTCCGTTCTCTTAGTACTCCCTTACACTCCCCATGTAACTTATATGTAAAATGTTATGGCCCTAGGCCGCGCCGCTTAGTTTTGTGTTTTGTCTCTCAGTCACTTAGTAACGAAAGTAGTGTATATAAAGAGTGTTTTGTTATTGTAGATTGCCTTTTCAAAATATATGATATAAAGTTGTTGAGGCTTTTATGTTTAAGTAAATTTACACCCTAATACTTCTATCATTTTATTCAACATTGCAGGTGTTTTTTTTTTGTTGGGTAAAACCAAGAAAGTAGCCAATTAAAATATATTTTAAATAATATTTTTTAAGAATGTATATAAAAATAAATGACTTTAATTTATTCTAACAGAATAGCTTATTTTTGTACAGTAATCAATAATTGTTTCGAAAAAATCGCTGTGCCCTATATATTGCAGAGGGAATTGGGTAACCTAGTACTCCCTTCTTTCCGTCGAACTTGAAACAAAAAGGCGAAAATATAAAATATTTCATTTCCTCGAGTAAGGATCGAACCCACAACCTATCACCGAACTGCTCCACAGAACTCAAATACTATGTTATTTGTTTTATAGTTACCTATGTATGCTATTGGATATTAAAAAAAAAATACTTAAGAGAATAGTTGCCCGATGCGAGATAAAGTCTGCAATTTATGTCGGGTAAAGCCGAGATAGACTCCGCAGTGGGAGAGATGCCCCATATTCTAAATAACTAACTTCCCGAACTCGCGACAAAAAAATAATTATATAAGTAGGATCCGCAGTCTTCCTGCAACTAAGTTATCTACGTAGATTTATGCAGCGAGGACGCATTTAGCACGTGTAAGTTAATATCTCCGCGGCGAAATTCATAAACGCGTCAAAGATTTAAAGGTTACTATTACGCGTTGTATAACTTTATAATTAGTAACCAATTCCATTCTATATTTTATTATGTCGATACACTGGGTCATTAAGTCAGCATCTAGGTGTACATAGATTCTATTTTGCTTATAATTTACTTAAAAAATACTTTGGTATCTTTCCCTATCACAAAGGATAGTTGCCCTGATTTTAAGAGGGATAGGTGCTCTTCCCTTCATACTCTGTGTGTGGCGTTAGGTATATATTTTTATAATGTTTTTTGTGTATTTATTAAATTAACATTTATTATCTTATAAGTATTTTACTTTAGAACATTTTACTGACTTTAGCTATATTATGCCTTGAAAATATAAAAGAAAAGAAGGAGTACCAGCTCGAGTATGTTGAACTGCAGAGAACCTATAGCCAGCTTTTGATGAAATGGATAAAATAACCACACATGGATAAACGAAATATCTCGATAGTTTTGAATTCCATCGAGGACATTGCAAAGACGATATGCAAATAAAAATTCAATACATACGGAGACTTCAGGGAACGATCTAGAACTAGAAACACATTCGAAAATTCTGATAGACGCGTCATCTATTTCAAAAATTCCTTCGAATATGGCTAAGAGTGCGAAACAATCGGCAGATATTTTGAATTCTAAAAATAAAAACACGAGAATAATTTTTCTATTTGAGGGATATTAGAATTATTTTTCTATAACAGCAATCAAAAGGATAAAAAAACACTACGTTTCTTTAATATGACTTATGTTAATTGGAAACTTTTTAATTGTTGCTATTTTAAAATTAGAACTACTTAACAATTGATTAGGTTTTTTTCGCTTACTCGGTACAAAAGGCACCTATCCTGCGCTACAGGCATCTATCCTCCTCCATATTTTCATAGTGGGGCAACTATCCGTATAGGTAGGCACCTATCCTCAAAATTAAGGTTTCACGAAAAGCTACTTTTTACAAAATCTGTGTTTGATTTGTTAAAAAGAAATAAAAGTAATTCATCAGAAAGGATTGAGCTAGCTAAATAAATAAAAATTATTCCTATCAAATGTATATTTTATCTAATTAAATGGCTATTTCAAAAAGTGGGGCATCTATCCCGGTTTTACCTTATTTTTATTTTCTCTAATCTCCTCTATTTGTACTAAACAAAAATATAAACTATTACTTTACTCTCTGAAACTTAAAAATATAAAAAACATGGATTGTTAAAGGCTGTACAACTTTTATCCAACATGTGTCGTTACAGAGAATCCAATTTCATTTCGATTTAGTAATATTGTAAATATTAAAACAACTACGCAATAACTAACTATTAATAATTTACTTTTATTGGATTTATTTCTTATCTGAAAACTATATTCGGTTTTAAATTATTTATTCATTCTAACTGTCAGAACTGCGGCATCGTATTTAATAGCGCTAGAGAACTGAATGAAATAGTATTCAGCAATAAAATGTCAATGCCTATTGAGGACGCGCACGTTTTTCTCTCGCGTATGCGAAATTTCTGCGTGTCCATCTACATATATTGATGACTAGCTGTTACCCGCGATTTCGTCCGCGTTCACTATTTTGGTCATAGTGACTTACACATAAAAGGATATATGCTGTCGCGGACTTTTATTTAGAACTAATTAAGATAAATAATCCTACAGTAATCTACCTATAATTATCTTTATGTAACTCCAACGATAAGAAAAGTTTTTTTTAAAATCGGTGTTCCCATCTTCGAGTAATCTGAGGAACCTAAGTAGGTTACGTATGTTCGTATGTTCCTCAGATTACTCGAACCTTCTCCTTATTAGAAGTCGGTTAATAAAATGAGATGATAGTCAGATACAGATCTCCCAATTGAGTTATTATAAGAAAAAACCGCATCTGTACCTTTCAAATTTGAGGGTTGCCTTCGATTTCTCCAGGATTCCATTATCAGATCCTGATCTCCTTACCATGGGACCAATTGTGAAATATACCCTCTCGAACAAAAAAAGAATTTTAAAAATCGGTCCACCCATCTTCGAATAATCGGGGAATATACATAAAAGAACCTCCTTTTTTTTATGTCGGTTAAAAATTTAACTTATTATGTTATTCTGATATCGAAGCTATATTACTGCAAAGTTTCATGAAAATCTGTTTAGTAGTTTTTGCGTGAAAGAGTAACAAACATACACACATCCGTAAAAACTTTCGCATTGATAATATTAATAAGATTAATAAGATTATTTACACAGTGCTTATGTCGGCACGGCACGAGACGGACTTATAGTACAGTAACGCCATTAACATACCTAAAACATCATGTATTTAAGTAAGTAAGTAACTATATCACTCTATAGAGTTTGGCTACCTAAGTCTATATGGGGTAGAAAATAATTGACGCCTGAAGAACGTCTCGTGCGGGTATTGCTGGCTTAAATAGTCAAAAGGAGATTTATTGTATGATTCACAGTACGAAGAGGCGCTTATACAATACTTATAGTAAAAAAATAACGCAATTGTTTCGGTTAAAAATGTAAATTTAGTTTGTTATTCTTTGCATCCGACGGAGTAGCGGAACGGGCAGGGACCGGAGCACCCTCTGATTTATACCCCTCTTCTATTGATTTACCTTCATGATAGATTATTTTTTAGATGCACATTGTATTTTATTTTATTAGAAACCTAGCGTAAAGATATTCCTTTTCCAAAAAGACACTTTCCATCGTATTCTTAATGCCACCATGAAATATTACCAGGTCGATACAACATACACCTACAAAAAGCGCGTCTATCTCCTCTTCAAAGGCCAACAACACACATGAAACTCCCCTAGTATCTTTCAGGTGGAAATATGTAACCACGTCAAATATATTACAAGTAAGTATGTGATAAACTGTATGTTTTAAATAAAAAAAAATCAAATATCTTATAATACGTTGTAATTTCTTACCATACTCGTATTTATTTTCAATTCATATTTTTATATTTAGCTCACGGCCAATATATTTATTATATTTAAAAAGATATAGAATGTGCAATAAAATTAAGATTTGAAAAAATAAAAAAATGTACTTTAAAAGCTTTTAAGAATTCCACAAAGCTTAGTAATATAGAACGGAATGTCGCTTTAAGTTCTCTCTGCCTACCACTCTGTAAACAGGAAGCGTAAAAAAATTATAATTAATATCCTAATAACAGTGAAAAATGTACAATGTATGCGTCAAAATTTGACGCAGCCGCTGCTATTAGTTTATAATAAAGGTATACCGGAGCCGTGTTTCATTAATCATATTAAATCAAAACCCTTTGT
Source organism: Eueides tales michaeli (assembly GCA_018249855.1). Lineage (NCBI taxonomy): Eukaryota > Metazoa > Arthropoda > Insecta > Lepidoptera > Nymphalidae > Eueides > Eueides tales. The sequence goes on along the minus strand of DWMZ01000509.1, from coordinate 17,522 downwards.
CATACCATGATACATATAATAAGGGTTACCAAAATATGGTTGTTTTTGTAAAATTCAACCTTACATTAAAAACACTAGGTTAAAATTACTTAATGCATTTATTTGAAATACAATTAGTATATTATGGAGTATGATAAGGTGCTGGCAAAATATATTAGAATGTTATAATGTAACTAATGTTTAAATCACAAAATTTAGAGTATAGTAACGATTATGATTATGATTTTATCTCGTACTGGTTTTTTAGTAATCAATATCTGTAAAATAGTGGATAAAACATTTTTTCTGTCGAATTTTTCATTTTACTTATTTTAGTAATTAAGTTTAACCAGACATATTTTTAGTGGGGAACTGTCTCAATCGAAACAGATGTTCCCAAGTTCCCTCTACCTACCCTACAATTTATGGGATATAGTGTGAGGCCGAAAGAAAAAGTAAGAAATGACTTCAAAATATCTAATTAATATTTTATTAATAAGCTAGGGGGCTCCGCCCCCTGCTCGCTTCGCTCGCCAACTCTATTGGTCTGTTGCATATTAGCGCTAGATGTAGAAAAAATTATGTTTTATTGTTTAAACTACATATTATTACATTTTACATTTTCTGGAACATGAATTCCAGATTAGAAGATTAACAATTTAATAACTAAATTTAATTATTAAAATAGATTTAGTAATTTAAACAATATATTAAAAAATAAATAAACTAAATAAATTTAATGATTTTATGATTTTATTCATGAAAATCAAACATATTTCTTAATTTTGCTACGTACCATGCGTTTTTATTCTATAACTTATTATCTAAGAATGTTCTGAAAAGAAATAATACCTAATACTAATGTTACGACTTAAGCATATTACTTTTTGCCAATAAGTTATATTTATCAATATGTAAAAAAAATACTCATTTTAAGCATACTGCACTACCATTGGTTACAGATCACTTAAAAAAATGTATTATACTTCAAACACGATGAAATATTTCTAATATATACACAATAAATTACTACGCATTTTATTTTCAATAGTTTAGCTTTATTTATGTCCATGGTAATATATAAGATATTGTTAATGTATTCCATTTTATTTTCGGGTGTGAACGTAAATCGCTGTGGCGTAAGTCGATTTCTTAGTGTCAAAACAAACCGCTGGTGATAGAGTAAGACAGCTGATGTTTTTTTGTACCGCGGTAAATATTTTAAGATGAACTAATCAAAGTTTATTTTAACGAGCGTTGAATATCTATGTTTTTTTTTTATATTTGGAATACGAACAAAAGATTTTTAAGATCATTTTATTTAAATCAAAGCAAAAGCAGCAGAACAAAATTCAGAATTTTTACTGATTTTTTTATTAAGTGTGTAATTAAAACCTATAGGGTACTTCCTGTAGACCCACAGTTATTAAATTTGACACAAAGTGAAAACTTACTATACATATAAAAAAATCACTACAAAGTCATATATATATATAGTTTAATTTCATATAAATTGGGTACCCGTAATTATTTTAAAAAATATTTAATCCTCAAATTAGATTCGAAGCTACGCATATAGTTGAAAAGTGATCTACTACGTTATCGTTGTTATATTGTTATAAAAATACCTCGAATTTTCACTACATTTATGTATATATATCGTTTTAAAACAAATTGGTAGTGAACAAAGAAAACATATTTCACATTCTGTACCATATATTCTATTCAGAAGTGTGCTCGTAGAACCCTACTTCCACTTATGTTCTCACATTGTAATAATGTGAAGAAGATCTGCAGAGATTTCAATTTCATTCCTATTGTAATAAAAGTAGGTAGGTGCAAGTGATGTGGATGTAATCTTGGATTTACTTGTGGTCTATAACGGGTAACTCTTTCGTTTGTTTTGAGAAAAACAATGTTATTTTTCAATATTAACTCGTTTTGGGTTATTTATATAGATTACTTAGCTTTAGGATTTTTTGACTTCACGCTCTATCCTCCACATGCCAGGGGAGGCAGAGACAACCTGGGACGCCTATATTGGGACACTCCGTTCTGTTCCCCACTTTTCACCGAATTTAGTGTATTAGGATTAGGAGTTGAACAGCGCAACTCAAGCCGCGCTTTTGACTTGTTACCACAGCGAAAAAATGAGGACATTAAATATTTATACTATTTTTAAAGTGCTCTTCCACACTTAGGAAAGAAAAATACTAAATTTAAAACCGTATAAACATTTATTTTTAATATATTAAATATTTCACTTCCTGGAGTGCAAATCGAGCACACAACCTGCCGCGCTAACTCACACGATTGTGCCCCTGCGCCACGACAGACCTAATATTTGTAATCGTATTCATAGTAAGTACTGTTCTTGTAGTATATTGAAAATAATAATTTTAACTCAAACGATACATCAGAGGAAAGTAAAAAGTCTGAGGAGATAATACCCGATGTAGATATATAATTAATTGATATACTTAATAGGTATATAATTATTTGATATAATTTTTTTTGTTGACTTTTTATAGCTTTCTAATAATAAAAGTTATGCTCAAAAGTGTTTTTTCTGACTCTAACTTTATAATAATTTATATAAATACAAGGTGCAGCTTAAGCCTGGCGAGCTGTACCCTATTAGAGACTTACATAAAAATCCAAACACCCAAGAGAGTCACAATGAGGTTTAATGTATATTATACAAGTAACCACAATATAATACTATTATGTCATAGTCTTGATGTGACGAACTAAATTCATTTATCCAAGAAGTTTCACCTTACGAGATTCGAAAAAATAATACTATTACAATAATGAAGTGTTTTATTGACCCAGCCTATTCATGTAACAAATCTGTAATTAGTCGCTGTATGTACATGGAAGATGTATGACAAAAACAATGATTTTTAACTTTGTGTCTGTTTGTTGCCAATTAAAATTAAGTTTTCACTATTGTATTTTCCTTCAAGAGTAAGTGTTTGTTTTATTTCATTTCATTGATATATATATATATATATATATATATATATATATATATATATATATATATATATATATATATATATATATATAGAGAGAGAGAGAGAGAGTAAAGTTCTATCGATATGAAATATTTTATTCAATACAATTGCTACCGTAGTAAAAAAATAATTATGCTAAATATTATGCTGCTAGTGCGCTTACTCAACAACAAATATTTTCATCACAAAAAATAATTTAATTTATACGCTCACACAAATTTCATAGATTTAGGAACACAAGTGAATCGTTCTTCCCGACCATGTCGAATTTAACGATCTCCACTTGGGCATATTTAAATAAGGAATCATAATATTTTATGTACATGAATACAAAAGTAACATTTTCTATTTATAACTAGTTAATTTTATATTTTATAAATACTACCGACCTGCCCACGGCTTCATCCGTTTGAACTATATGACTATTTAATTAATATAATTTAAGTTCATTTAGAAAAGCATTATTGAATATTTTACCTATTCTATTATACCCAAATTTGATATATTTTTATTCTAAAAATACAAATGTTTGGGTATTTCACATCAATCTGGGCGTAATGATAATATATTTAGAAGCTGCAGGAATTTTGACTTACATATATATAATTCTATATATAGTAGTTGCCCCAAAACATCTTCTTTTTACAGTGAAATTCTTTTAAAGTTGTCTTCGTACGTATTTTACAAACATGCAAGTAACATATAAACTTGAAAAATACATATTTATTCTGAAAAAAGATATATTCACTTTTATTAATTTCCATAAAGTTAGAAAATCGAAAATAATTATTATAAATCAAATTAATAAATATAACATTATTTTTCCCAGCTCCACCTGCAGATCTCAACCTAGTATCTACACTATTGTGGAGAACGGAGCGAAAGCCGTCAATTTCGAGATATGATTACGTGTGCGGTAGCGGGATTGAATATCGCGCTATTTTTCAAATGGAAATACTAAATCGCTCCGAACTGGGACCAAATATTCAACATGTTTATGATCAGACGTTGTTTCACTGCGCAACTATAGGTCTTATAAAAAAGAAAATATAGGCCTTATAGAAATGTAAGCCATTACATCTATTAGCTTCACGGCAGAAGGAACTTGGGAACCTAGTGTTAAGACACTCCGTTCCACTTCCGTTTCTCACTTTAAGTCGAATTTGAGGCACTGCGTGTTGAGTGGCGAAACTTAACGCCGCGTTTTGCCTAATTACCAGAGCGAAGAAATGATTTTTTTTTATATTTAATTTAAAAATATTGAATATTTCATTTCCTCGAGTAGAGATCGAACCCACAACCTGTCGATTACAATCACACGCTTGTGCCGCTGCGTTACGACAAGCCTCTAAGTCATTACATACGTCTGCATATTCATCTGCTATCTCTAATTACTAGAAGTACTAAACAAGTAAACGCTTTCGGAAGCTTAATAAAGTGCTTCTCGCTAAATTTCGAGTGCACGTTTCAAAATCCCATGCGGTGCATCCTACTTTGCGTGCATGGCAGTTGCTGACTGTGAAACATATGCGCGCTTTCTAACTAACTAGATTTGAGATGTTACAGAATAGTTACATTCATTACAAATATATATATGCTACATATATTTCATGAACATGCATATGTTATACTGTATGTAGCACTGAAATTGTTTAGACATTTTGACACATTATCCTTTCTGTTAGTATTTCTTCTAAATATTATTTAAACATAAATGGATACATATACCTCTATTTATAGATTTTAGAACAATAGGCCACAATTAATTGTATAATACTGAAGTATTTGGGACTCACTCATATACACTGAGAAAGAAAAGTTTGTGTAAAAGTACAAAAAAAAAGCCGGTCTAGCGCAAATCGGAGTAGCACATCGTATGTTCAGTATTCTTTTCAAGATTAAGACACAATGTCTAGAACTCGAAAAATAAGGGAAGCAGAACGTTTTAGCACTAGATGTTTTCCTTTTGCTTGTCTTAAATATTAAAAAAGTAATAAGTAAATAATAATAGTATATATTAAATAAATTTTGAATGAAATTAAACATTAAAGATCTTGTACCATATTATGATATCTTGTCAGTGAGTGTAAACATCTTGCAGTAAACATTATAACATATAGAAATGTTTAGTCTTCAAAACGTTGTATGAGATTTACATAAATAATATACAACGCCTTGTAACGTGATTTTAATATACTCAATAAAAAAAGAAAATTATGTTAAAATCTGCCATAACGCACCAACATAGCGGCTGGTTGTAAGCACAACAGTTGCAGATTCGATCTTATCCAGTAGAATTAATTATATGCGTTTCTTCGCTTCAGTTATAAGACAAGTTGCAATGCTTCATCACTTAAAACGCAATACATTATTTTTTTTATATACAGAATACATCCTATATATATATATATAAAAAATATATATATGAAAATAAAAAAAAATATATATATATTTTTCTATAAATGAAGAATAGCAACAAACAGAATTGATTAAGCTAAAAGAAAAAAGAAGCTTTTCAGTAAGAACAGCGATTTAAAAAGAAAAGCAATGGAAACTAGAACAAAATCCGTTTTCACTTTCCGCCTCTAATTATTATCGACGATCGCCTCAAGAAAGCGTTTTTTCTAGCGGAAATTACTTGGAGCTACAAGTTGCATCGTTAGGGATTATGACGTGACGTAAAAAAGTTTTGCCTAGCCTTACATTTTTTATTTTGTGTATTAGGTTAGCCAGCGGGAAACTATAAAAAGACACTCCGTTATTTTTTGCACTTCACGTCTAATTGTGGAGTCATTTCTACTTCAAGAAAATAAAACAATACATTTCCCCTAGTAAGGATCGAATCCACTACCGTCGTATTTACAGTAATAAGCTGCACCACTGTGCTATAATGTCTTAATATATGAATATAATCGCGTAACATAACATCTAATTAAATGTACCTATGTACTCGAATATACATATACGGACAGAATTTAATATTTAAGTATAAAAAAAAAATATTTCTTCTTAAGCGCAATCTTCTACAGCTTTTATATGCCTACTCGGAGTAACTTCATAATATTGTATTATTCATTTGGGTCAAGCCGTTACGCACATCTGGCGCATTATCTGGTCTACTTCAATCTAACTTTTAGGCCAAAAGCTCTCTTCATTTTTATTGATTGTATTCCACATGTAGCAGAGTAGGCAGACAAAAACCTGATTTTAAGACACTCGTTTCCCTGTGAGTGGCGGAACTCAACGTCGCCCTGTATCTTTTTACTAAAGCAAGGAAATTAAGACGTAAAATCGTTAATTCCCCGGAGTGTGTTGCGATGATTAACGCATTTACGGACACGACGGTGAAGAAAATGACTATTTACTACTTTTATAGGAAAATATTTTTCTATTTAATTCTTATATTAATAAAATTTTTTACATAATTTTTTTTTTCAATTTACGCTTTATCCTGCACATGGCAGGGTAGTCAGAGGGAACTTGGGAACCTAGTGTTAAGACACTTCGTTCCTGACTTTCCGACGTATTGTAGGTATTGTGTGTTGAGTGGCAGAGCTCAACGTGGCGGTTTGCGTTGTACTAAAGGGAAGAAAATGAAAATATTAAATATTTAATTTCTTTGAGGGGGAATGGTGCCCCCAACCTGTCACGTTTACAGTCGCACACTTATGCACCACGACAGGCCCCATATGAAAACATTACTCTAAAAACTTTACCTACTTTTATTTTCGAAATTATTACATGTATTTTGATACAACTTCATAACAAATGTAAATAAAAAAATATTTAATTGAAAATATTTACTATATAAGTTAATTGAATATAAATATTCCTTTAAGACTATAATTAAAAAGTTTCTACTGTATATTTGGAGAAATGTGTGTGCAACTGAGAGCAAATTTGTATAATTAGGTAATTATGAACGTACTTGCATCGAATGCCAAATGCATACGAGAGTTTGGTTATAGTGTAGGGTGACTACATGAGCAATAGCATAATAATAACATTTAGATGTTTGTTGACATTTAAGTCATAACGCAGACTTTTCTGGTTTCTCCGTATTAATTGTTTTCGTAAATTAATTTGAATATAAAAGATAAGAAGTTTTTTAAATCATAATTTAAAACGTATTTTTAAATTCCACCAATATCAAGATATTTTTTAAAACTTGGAAATTGAAGAATAGAGTATTTTTTGCTGTATTCACTATCTCTGTATCAGGCTGCATTCCACGTGAAACCAAAATGTTTATTATGTATAATTTTAATTTGTACACATATTTATACTCACAAATTTATAAATAATATAATGGTCGTAATTTTATAAAAAGTGTTCAGTATCAAAAGCTTAAAATTAAGCAAGAATGTAAAAGTTTCCACATTTTCAGAGGCTTTACACAAAATGTCGAACATTACCAAGTGAGTGACTTGTCGATGTTAAATAAACGAATGGTTCCCTAGACACTCAAAGTTAATTGACTCGCTTTTACAGTTAGCGATATGCTAAAATTTGTACAACTTCATTTACTTAACGGCTCTGGTCCTATAACCATTATGTAATGAATTTCTATAGATTTTTATATATTATGTTGTGCATTTTGTTACAGATTTCTCAATATAATTATAATTTGATCATTGTCTAATCTAAGTAACTATAAGTAATATTTTTATAGTAACATATACAGATTTATAGCTTAAAATAATTCATATCTACCGTGGAGTATAAAGCTTAACGAATGTTACTATTAGCGTAGCGTTAATTTGAAATTTCTCTAAATGAGTGAATAATATAAAGTGCAGTTTTACAATTTTTTTACTGGCTTCCCACTTTCCGCCCAAATTTTCAGTTCATTATATGTTGTAAATTCAAAGGGGTGCTTTGTCTACTAGAGCGGCTATATAGTAATCTTTTTAATATAATCATCCTATTTAAAGAAGTACTGCTACAATATATGGAATAAAAACTTCCATAAATCTTTAAAATTACTAGATTATTCATTTATACCATTTAAAATTTAACTTCATGCTTTATCCCCCACATAGCACCTGTCACAGTTATAGTCACAAACTAGTGCCTCTGCTCCATGTCAAGCCTCGGGCCGCATAGATATTTGTTTACACATAGAAACAAGTGTGAAGCGTTCACACGTTATTAGAAAATATATTGACACTTGGATGGCAAAGCTGCCGGCATCTCTCATCTTAGGGACCCCCTAATTATACTACATATTAAGTACGGGAGGCCACGATGCTAAATCGGGATTTACTCGAGCGTCATAGAGACCTATTGGGTTGTGAAGCTTAGATGATAAAAAAAGAAAAATGTCATATAAAACATACCATTTCATCAGTGGGGGAGCGGCTATAGATTTTCAAAAATGTAAAAAAAGCAGTTTTAGGGACATACTCGAGCGTATCAGATAATGATATTATACATGGCCTACGTGTTTTTAAGAATGTACGTATGTTAATCTGACTATTTCAGTGATGGGGATGGCTGTAGCTAGGGGTGAGAAATGAAAAAAAAACTTTATCGAGCGCGTCAGATTTTTGAAGGGGATGTTAAGTGAACCTAAAAAAATGCTCTTATATAATAATAATCTGACGATTTGGATGTAACGCAAAGCCATGTCCGTTATTAGAACGTGCAAAAAAAATTGGTCAATTTGAAATAATCAAGTGCGTCAGATTAAGATATATATGGTTCATCTTGATGCCTTAGACGTGCTGTCTCTTAATCTGAATTATCTAGAGGGGTTTGGCTAATCTGATAATTAAAAAAATGTTTTTTTGTATTTTTTTAAACTATTGAAAGTAATTAATTGAAAAGCTCAGGAAATAGTATGCAAATGAGAAAGTACATATTTTTTTAAAGTCGAATAGTTGTATTTATAAGAAAATAATTATAAAAAATAAATCTTTTTTTTTTTCAATCATCTTCATCGGTAGAGTCTTCTTCTTCCTCTAGCAAAATTTCATCCTCAGATTGCGTATTGCGTATAACCGATAGAGAAAGAGTGAGAGAGGAATAGAAGCACGGAGATGGAAATATAGGCATGCATTAAACTTTATCGATGAATTTTTGTTGCTTCGGCTTGAGGAAATTGTCAGATTATATATTTTTCGTAATCCTTGAATTATTCCGTTCAAAATAAAAAAAAATTTAGCTACGCTCGAGAATGTCCAAGTTACGTTTTTTTTTTAAAAAATGTGATTTTGTAGCCCTCTCCCTTCTTTACGTTTCACTCAAATTGTCAGATTAGCGAAATCTACACGTTTTAGCACGTAACTATGAGTTAGTTATCTTATCTTAATCTGACGCGCTCGAAAATGTTTGATGATCAATTTTTTTTACTAATCTGATCCTTTATCCTTGGCGTTCGAACATATATAGAAGTCTCATATTTGGTGTAAGTACTTAATAGAGTACAAGGTATCCCCCTGTATATTACTCTGCCGCGCTCGAGTAAATCCCGGAATCCCGTCTTCGGCTCCTCTACTATAACCTGCACCATATGCTGTTGTGCATGTTACTACTATTTTTTTCTATTTTATTGAATACATTATATAAGCTGTATCATGAACCATGAAATATTAAACATAGGTAAATGTTTCTAGTAAAATTATCGCGCTTATAATTGCGTGCTTGTTCCCATGGTCCACACCACGACGCCCTCAACATATATAATTATACTAATAATATTTGTTATAAAATAAGCGTCCATATTTACCAAAATAGTCGTTATTACAACAAAACTATATAAACACCTACTTTTGTTCAAATAATTTCCACAAAGACAATCTGTCTCATGGGAGTAGAATAATATTGTCAACCTACGTAGGTATATATTACTTTACTACTACTTACTTTACGTTAACTTTTAGTTAGCTCTTAATGTTTTCGGTATGTAAAATACTTCCAACACTTATAACTAGTACAAATTAAAGAAATTTCAGTACTAGCCACCGGCTCGCGGCTTTATCTGTAAGTATTTGCTAACAAAACCAGCAAACTGGAAAATAAAATCACAGGTAAATTAATAAAATAATAATTGTAGATGAAATTAACATTTTTCTTCTGATAACATACTAATTATTAATATTATTTACTTATTATATTATATTAACTCTCTTCGCCTATGTAATTTACGAACCAATTTAAATTAAACACACAATCTTAAGGGAAGTTTGCCAAAATTCAATTGTGAAAATGAAATTAAAGCCGGTTAAGCCATTTTTGAGATTACTGAATATGCGCAGGGACAAAGAAATAAAAATAATTATTATATAATTCAAGCTGTATATTATCCACGGATATATGTAAATGTATTGATATAAGGTAAAAGTCTAATTTTCTTTACTTACATGTATATCGTTAGTGAAAAAAATACAATTGTTTCTTTAATTTTTTTCACTAACGTCTAGACCTAGGGACTATGCTGAAGTCTGTCTCTGAAAGCACGATTGATGAATGTCGTGATGCAGGATATGAAAACCAGTATACTCACTACTTAGTGGATTTAGGATCCTACGAAGTGGAGAAGGCTAAGTAAAAAAGGTAGGAAAAAAAATCCGGAATTAATGCCAGAACAAAGTAAAAGATAGTTAGGTAGGTAGGCTTTAAAAAGTAATCTGTGAAATTAAATAATTGAATCCATGTTTATACTTTATAAACATGGATTCAACTATTTAATTTCGTATAGAGTTGATATTAGAACCTGTAGAAATATTTTTATTGTACGTACGATAAGAAATTTTTGGTTCAAAAAAACTGTTTCAGAATATAAGGGATAAAATTTTCAGATTTTTTAAAGTTAAGACACTAGTGTATATCTTTAAAATAGTATTACATACCTCACTTTGGCTGTACACGGTTGGAGTTTAAATCCATTTAGATCGCTTTTAGTCAGTTAACTGCTTTTTGAGCCCAAATATCTAGCTATAAATTGCGCTAAGCTGAGGGTGCTGAAATCGGATTGTGTAAATACAAGATCCGGCTACATGGAGAATATTATATGTATATCGATAACAAAGTTTAATAACATATTTATAAATCTAAAGGTAACATTTGTTTTGAAATATTTTTAACCTAGTATTTAGAATTTGACACTCCGTTCTTCAATGTTTACTCACTTTAGAAAGAGAGATAGTAAAAGATTCGAGCCCACAATCATTACGAATAAACCTATCTTTATATCTTTTAACTAAATAATCTAAACCGATTAGTGAAGGTGAACACCATTTTGACTTTTAAAAAAATCTCGCTTAAAGGTTCATCAGCAATCTTTCAATTTCACCGTCAGGTTTTAGGCACCACGAAAAAAAAATTTTTACAGATATCCTAGGATCTTACCCCCCAGAAGCTCGATCTGTCATGAGACCGACGGCATTTGATGTATTATAACTTGAACGATGTATAAATATCAAGTTTCATAAAGTTACAACTGTTGTAAGTGGGTCAAATTCTTAGTGAAACATCTTAGATTTTACATAGTTACAAAGTTACATATTCACAAGTCGACCTAACAAAAGCTTATTAAAATATTGTACTGCAATGCTGACAAGCTTAAATTAAATTTTTGCTAAATATAATAGAGACGAGCTTAATTCTATGTAAATTATATCGTAAATGAAACATTATATAGGAGGTAACGGGGTTGGGTCTGCGTAAGTAAACACATTAGAATTTTAATTGTATAATAATGTGTTAATTTAAATTTACTGACGTGCTCTTTGTGACTAATACACTGTTGCTTTAAGGCTACTACAATAATGTATTTTTGTATAGGAAAATATAGGCGTACAAAATAATATGATATAGTACTTATCCAATTGGATACGGGTTCAAATCCTTTAACACTGGTAACGAAAAATGAATGAATTACAATTATGAGAATTAACTTTTTAACAAATTGATATAAAAAAATAAAAAAATTACAGATAGTGTAACACTATGGTGAATAAAATTTTCTTTATTAGAAAATTTTCTTCATTTTCAAAATCAAATTCGGAGTTACTTTGAGTTTTTTTTATTTTCACGCTGTAACACCTACATATTGTACGTATAGATGCAAAGTAATCGTGAGACACACATGTCCAGTTATATCTCACTTCTATATTTTCTTATTAAAGTAAGAACATTAAAATAACTTATTGCCTCAAATGGGAACCGAACTCGGTGAACTGTACCGTTGCGCCACGCTGGCCACTACAAAAAATGCTACGTATTTTCTTTATATGCTCATTAATGTCACCAAGCAAATAGGTCATAAACTAAAGTTTCTTACGCCCATTAAACTAACAGAGTTAGGTAGTTTTCTTCATAAATAATGGATCTTTAACTTTTTCTTTAAGAAAAAGTTTGTTCATCTGAAAGAAAAACTGGAGAATATTTTCCTACGAAAGGATTCATACTCTAGGTAGCTTTAACAAATAGCTTTATAACTAAAACAGTATATTTATTATAATAGATAAATTATAAGCCATTGATATTATACTTATTTAGAAAACGTATTAATATATGACCGTTGCGGTATTTGAACCTGCGCCTCTTGGAATCCGTCTAAGCACCCTGACCAACTAAGCCATACTTTCTCATCAAGCTGCGTCGAAATTCTTATACGTTTGTTATAACTAAATTATATTGTTAGTATCTCTGTAGGGAGATTTTCACAAATTTCCGCTACCAAAAGATAATTACATATAATTTTTATCTGGTAATAGAAAATGCTATTTATTAAATAATTTTACTGTTCTTAAAGTGTTAATCCACACTTTACATATTACGTTTAATATTTTTTTATAAGTTTTCTAAATAAGTATTTTTTTACCTAAGTGTGGATTAAACACTTTAAAAATAATATAATTATTGATAATAGGATATTGTACGCAGTATCAATGGCAAATTATTTTAATTTGTAATATAAGTAACATATTAGATTTATTATGTCACTTATACTACAAAATAGCTTGGAAAATAAATGATCAGTTCGGTACCAAACTTATAAAAAGAAATTTTATAAAAATAAAATAAAATAATTATAAACATACAAATAGCATATACTCTTTGTTTTTATTAACTTATACTACTGAACATTATCTGCAACTAGGTTAGGTTGCATTAAAACATATGCCTTCTCCAATTCTTTTCATTTCTTTGTCTTTCTTCATTATGAATATACTACTTACTCTACGGCTTTCTTAGTCCACTTCGGCCTCGCTTGTACCTATATGATCAATCAATTTCAAAATTTTTGTTTTGACTTACACATCTGTCACTTTAGACATCTCTACAATTATTTAGGCCTTTTATTTGACCCTAGGTTTCAGGAACAACGTACTTCTGCCTATATCTCTTTGGCACGTAAATAGCTTGTGATTGATCTGGTCCGTAAGTGACGAAATTGGTCAGTCATATGACAGACTTGGAAGGATATAGGTATCGTATAGGTACTCTTTTTTATAATATTTTAGTTTTATATTAAGTGACTAGTACTTTTATCAGCTGATATTAATTTTCTATTCGCACTTATAGTCAATAGTTCTTTGATCAATATTTTTTGGTCCAAATTTACGCTCCTACATACTCGAACGCAATTTTTCTGACTAGCGTTGTTCTCGGTGGTTACCAATTAAGTCTTGCCTGTGTTTATTGATAGTCTGGTTTTATTGTTGCTTGCTTTCCTCTACCAGTTTCTGCAGCATTGCCGAATAGTATGAGGTCATAAAAAATATTATTTCATCATTTTTTCAGTCACGCCGCTTCGAGCGAGAGCCAGTTTACTTTGACAATGTCACGTAATATGGAAGACTCACTAGAGGAATTGATCAGTACAAAAGTGACAACTGTGCACAATAAATATAGTACATGCACCAGTAATAAAATATAGAAATATTTACGAAATATACACACACACAACGCATTATGTTAGTAATAAATAATATTTTACGTAGATGTTAGTTTATAATCAAATTTTATTACGTCTAATATATTTACATACAAAATAATACAAAGGACCAAACACAAACATTAACACACATTGAACATTTAGAGGACAAGGGACTTTATGTGGAAGAACCCTATATAATTATAGCCGACGAACTAAGTTGAGGCAAGAGCAGAAGATGTGGGAAGGGAAAACCTCATCCGGGCCACATTCACACAGAGAATGGCCCCTGCTCTTAGCCAGACGCACAGGTGTACAAACATGTCGAAGGCGCAAGCGACAGAAAGGTGTGATGATCTTTCGTTCAATATGTCTTTGAGAATAAAACCATGCTCTTCTTGGGATATTGGGTTGGATAAGTACGTAGTACTTACCTTTAAGGGACTTTGACAAGTTCCCGAAATTATTCCAGTACTTTTGCAGAAGTGAGTGTCCTTATTGAAAATACTAACGCCTGACATTTATTAACAGACAATGCTAAGGAGCCACTAGTTAAGATAGTGCAAGGCAGTATTTAAGGGAAAGTTTATGTCCTCCATCGAATGTGAGCTGTAATAGAGGACGATGTCATCAGCTTACTGTGGGATGTTACAAAAATTATTTCAAAAATTCGATGTCTTAAGTATAAATATTATACAACAGAAGACTAAGAGCTGAACCTTGAAGCCGATCCCTCAAAGACAAGTCTGAGAGGAACAGTAAAAAGTAGATATTTTACAGACACCGTTCTACCGGTCAGCTAATTACATATGTAATAAGACAACTTCGGCAGGATAAGAATATTTCGATTTCTCATTTATTTTTTAGTAAATGAGTAAGAAACACCATCTTTCCCTAAACTGGTGTCGTTTAAATCAAAAACATATTGGCGTATAAATAACAAGATCTCAAGGGACGGTACAACAGGAATAGTCAATTTATTCGCAAAATCGTTGAGTCATAATTATAGAAAGATTATTGGAATTAGGACTACTAACAATGTTAAGTGATTGGTGAAATCTCTTAACATTTGTACACGTCAGAGAAGAGGACGAGCAAGGGCTATAGGGATGTACAAAAATTTTACCTTCCAAGTTTTTTCTTTTTCCAAACGTAAATTCTAAACTTCGCATGATTGCGTTTGTAACTCAACGTACTTCTCCATTGTCATGCAAGCTGCGCATGATGCCTTGACAGATGTTCGTCGATTGACAGAATCACAGCTTTCCTAGAGCCGCAGATAAAAAGGTACAGAAAAACCGATCATAATAAACTACGACATTCTCATAATTATCAGACTTAAGAAGTTTGCCCTACATGCCATCCAAAGAATCGGCAATCTCATGTCAGTGGGCCTTTTTTAAATTTAATTTACAATATAAGGAAGAAGTGGGTGATGTAGCAGGTCTATTATTTAGACATAGAAGAATAGGAAAATGATCACTGCCATGGATAGATGGCAGTACAGGCAGCTGAGAAGCAAGAGAGGGAGAAGATAAGGATCAATAGCAGTCTAGGGTCTGATTAGGATCAACAGTCGGTGAATCATCATTAAGAATTTAGAAATCAACATAATCAATTATGTCTTTCAACGAAGAAGAAAACTTATCACAGTAATAACATCCCAACGGAGTGAGGAATATATTAGCCTTAAGCTCTAGGAAAATAAAGGAAGAAGGATGTGGAATATAAACGGAAAGGAAGGAAATTCCTCGAACCCTGACAGCAACAGCATTAATCTGTGGTCTGTGAGCAGGAAGAGAGAAACGGGAATTAAGAGAGGAATACTAGAT
The DNA here is from genome assembly GCA_018249855.1 of Eueides tales michaeli. NCBI lineage: Eukaryota > Metazoa > Arthropoda > Insecta > Lepidoptera > Nymphalidae > Eueides > Eueides tales. Next base: position 1,806 of record DWMZ01000509.1, on the reverse strand, counting down.
AAAGATAGCACTATCTTCATACCCGTTATTCCTATCCTTCTTTAAACAGGGGAAACCTGACACCCTGAAAGAGGATTCAGGCATCAACCATGTTTCTGAGAGGGCAACAATGATAAATGGATTATACAGAGAAATAATACGAAGTCATTCATGCCTTTTTAACGAACGGTTTTACTATTCCATTGTTGGAAGTTAAGTCGGACATTGTTAAAAATTCTGAAAATTTCGAGTAGTTTTTGGGCAACGTTTCTCTTTCATTTTTCTTTTTTTTCCAGTCTTTCTAGATTTATTATCAATTTGTATAAATTATAGAAACGATTCACTATAAAAAAAAATACAGCAATGTAGTATTCAAACCATAATTCTTTCAAACTAGCATACGTATCGAAGCCGATATATACAAATTTGTATTCATGACGTCACGCTTCGTTTTGACCTATGGTGGCGCGTTTTGTAAGTTTGAATTGACGATTATTTTTCACTTTTGAAATATTATTGTATAAGTCTAACCAACAAATAAGTTAATAAAATATCGTTTAACTATGCTGTGAAAATACTAAAGATTGAAAAATATATATTTGAAACGACTTTAAACTTTATGCATATTCTCCATTATGGTTCAATGAGTCAAATGCTTTATATTCTACATAGCTTAACTTACCATGTTCGTTAGATTTTTCTATTAGTTATTTAATAGCATGAATATGATCAATAGAGATGTAATCGGATCGAAATCCTGCTTTTTATTGAGGTTGGTTACGGCTTAGTACTTTACTGAACTAGTTCAATATGATTTTGATAAATGTTTTGTACGAGTTTGCCATTAATATAAAGGATCTAGAGTCTTTTTCTTATCCTCATTAAAATTTTATTGATTTTATGGTTTAAATTTCACTTTTTGGATAAAATTTCTATTTGTAATTTTTTACACCAATCTAGTATTAAATTCAATATCGGATACATGCCATACAAAAATACATGTCCCTTAGGTAAATGAGCGAAACGTGGTATACAATAATAGCAGCAATAATAGATTACTAAATGACTTTTTGGCTTATGAATAGGCGAATGACAGAGAAATAAAAATTCTAAGTATTGTTTTTAGTTATAAGAACGAACGAGTACAACGAACTAGTCATAATTTAGTTGACATAAATAATTTACGAATGAACACCTCAAGGTATTTTGTGTTAGTTATCAAAGGTTAGCTTTATGGAGTATGTTTTAAATCATATAGAATTATCTTTTTTTATTTAAACTTGTGACTTCATGTTATTCGTTTTTTTGCTTAGGATTTTTATGACCTAAAATTTTCATTAAAAGGTTTTTGTAATATAGTATTTTTTTTCGTACAATAGAAATAGAAGCATGTAAAATATCTTTGATTGATATTTAATAGACCTTGATGATTATAAGGAAGATAAACATTAAGGGAGATATTTCTATTTCATTAGAAAAAGAGGTCTGTCGTGGAGCAAAGGCACAAGCAAGTGCCTCTAAACGCGATAGGTTGTGGTTAATATTTTCAATTTAAATATTAAATATTCTCATTTTCCTCGCTTCGATAACAAGGTAAAGCACGGCGTTGAGTTATGCCACTCAACACGCAAAGCCACAAATTGAGCGGGAAGTATAGAACAAAATTGAGTGTCTACACTAGGTTCCCGAATTTCCTCTGTCTACCCTGCTATGTGCGGATACAGCAAGGAGCTAAATAAGTAAGTATAAAATAAAGAAAAACTATGTAACATGCTACAAGACAAATAAATTTAAAGTATTAAATTTACTATTGTTTTTTGTTACTAC
>DWMZ01000508.1:0-22023 GCA_018249855.1 Eueides tales michaeli | reverse complement strand
ATATATATATATATATATATATATATATATATATATATATATATATATATATATATATATATATATATATATATATATATATATATATATATATTTTCTAATTACTTCGCTTCACCCGCTAGAATTGAGCAAATTTATTTCAACTCATTCAGCTCACTCGGCCCTGACTACCTAATTATTTATTGGTGAGAGTAGATGGATGCAGTTCGCGTTTGCGAGTTCAACGTAGTCCTTAATAGGTCCACTCCGCTCGCAGTGGGAACCGGATTTCAGTTATTTTTATATAATAATGGGAGCAAAACTGGAAGTAAAAACTATTTAGTATTGTACTAAATTTAAAAACGTATAAAAATTTGAACGAAGCAGAATTTGAACCCGCGCCTCTTGGAATCCGTCCAAGCGCACTGACCACTGAACCATTCGTTCTCACCGAGCTCCGTCGAAATTTTTATATGCTTGTTACAACTTATTTATGTTGTTAGCATCTCTGTAGGGAAATTTTTACAAATTTCCACTGCCCAAAGACAATTCGTTAGAATTATCGTTTGGCAAGAGAGAATGCTATTAATTTGTATACATTTTTTAATTTAGCATTTTTCTTTCCTAAGTGTGGAATAACACTTTAAAAATAGTAAAAATATTTAGTATGGTGTGATAAATACTATTTATTTATTTTATAATTTTTTACTTTCACGCTGTAGAGGCATTGCGTGTTGAGTGGTGGAATTCATTGTTCCAATTTGCCTTATTTACAAGAGCGGGAATATGAAAATAATAAATATTTAATTTACACGACTGAGCGTCGAACCTATTATTTGTCGCGTCAACACATATTTGTAATGGGATCTGCAATATTATATTGTAGGCTCTTAATTAAGTTAATTTAATTGTATGCTACAGAGCAAAGCAAATGTATTTTATTTTATTCTAACTAGATCGAGGTAGCTGAATTCATTTTCCACATGTAGGTGATATATATTTAATTACACTATAGTTTCTTTTAGATATGTAATGGAGCAGGGACAGCTTGTGTCTGTAAATACGATATGTTGTGTATTCAATTCAAATATTAAATATTTAATTTCCTCGAGTGGGGATTGAACCTTGTCACATGGTGGTGCCCCTGCGCCACGACTGGTCCCAAATAAATAGCTATAATATAAAAGTAATGTCTATAACACTGTAATTTTCTTTCCAAAATTGTAATTCAATAAGCGTTTCACAGGCCAAGACCTTTGGGAAAAATTGGCTTAGATGCTTGATATCAGGTTGCAAAAATATTTATGGGGGCTGTCTACATATGTGTGAGACATAAAAATATGAATTGATTAATATTCAAAACTTATTTGAAGCTAGAAATCCTTTGCCTTCCTTCACTATGGTGAAAAAGCGACATTGAGTTCTGAAACTAAACACGCAATGTCTTAAATTTGGCAGAAAGTATGTAAAAATAAATGATTCTCTTCATTGGAAATCGAACATATGACCGTCGTCTTTACAATGTTATCCTGTGCCTAAGCTATCTCCGACAAATATATACATACATGTAAAAGTAAAGCTATATATACTCTACATACATTATAAAACCTAAATAATACAGATTGAATTCTTCAGATTATGACACCGAAAGCTTCCAATGTTCATATTCTCGTCGAACGTTTATTTAGCAGCTATAGCTCAGAATATGATTTTTTTTTTCACTTTGCGCCCTAATTTCAGATCGTGTTTCAAGAAACTCACTACTGTAAAACGATTTAAATTGATTTTTTTTTCAGCTTTACACTATATAATGAGGGTGCACGTAACAGGCAGGCAGAGGAAACATGGAAACCTAGTGTTACCAGGACGTAATTTAAATATTCATTAGTATTAATATTTAATATTTCAATTTCATCGAGCGGGAATCGAGCCCACGGCTTGTAAAGCTTACATTCGCACATTTGTGCCCCTGCGGCCTCAATTACGATCAAACATTATCAGTATCTTAAATATAATAAAGTAAAATAAAATTTATTATATTATACATACTATAAAACGTGTCATTCATATTTACCTGATTTCTCAGGAATTACATTAAATCTTCTTTGAAATACTTTCATCTATTGGTCCCTATATGCTTAATTCCGAAAAAGTCAACCATATTATGAACATATTTCCCTAATGAGGAGTCACACCAGCAACTTTCACGTAATTTATTATTCAACTGCAATATGACGCACGAAGAAAGTAATTTTAAGCTTAATATACTTAAAATATGCCTTAAAGTTTTAAGCTTCACGATAAATATTCTTCCCAAGCCATTTTAAAGCTATATATTTGCATAATGAAATTTTCTTTTGTACATTTACGAGCTTTATCTGTATGTGTGGTAGAATTGAGTCGATGGAATGGTTCTGATTTAAAATAATTTTGATGTGGCGTTTAAACACTGGAATTTGAATATAAAAGAGAATGTTAAATACATTTTAAAACATCGAGGCATGTCATGGCGCAGGGGCACACGCGTGGTACTGTAAACATGAGGGGTTGTGGATTCAATCCCCAGTCGAGGAAATGAAACATTTAATATTTTCAATTTAAATATTTAATATTTTCATTTCTTTGTTTTGGTAAGAAGGTAATGCCTGACGTTGAGTTCCGCGTCTCAACATGCAATGCCTCAGTTTCCGCGGAAAGTAAGGAATGAAACTTCTGACCCTGCCATGTGCGGGATACAGCGTGAAACTGAGTGAGTGAGTAAAGCGCATTTGGCAGGTTAAGCAGAGGGAACTTAGGAACGTAGTGTTAAGACATTTTGCTGCGTTCCCCACTTTCCGAAGAATTTAAATCTTTATTAGTTTAGTGGCGGACCTCAACATCGCGCTTTGGCTTATTACCAGAGGGAAGAAATGAAAACCTTTAAATTTCATTTCTTCGAGTGAATATATATATTACATTAGGTTGCGTGGTACCCTCTGCTTCACATACCAGGGTTGCTATGTGTGGAAAGCAACGTAAAGACTAGGTATTTAGAAAGAAAGAACTCGGCATTATATGCAACGGGTGGAAAATGGTAAAGTTTTACGCTGTATCATATATCAATGTAGGATGTCAGAGGGAATTCGGGAACGCTGTACGTTGTTACCACAGCGAAAATATGAAATGTTTCGTTCCCTCAAACATTTGAGACATTGTGTATTAAGTGTCGAAGCTCAATATTGTACTTTATCTAGAGCTAGGATGAAAACCATTTATTCCCCATTATACAAAAAAAAATCAAGGTATACAAATTTCTGTACTAAAACTCCATACCAACAAATATATCCAACTATAGAACAACAACATCTATGTATATCTAGACTTAAAGATAAATTAACCATTAGCTTAATTAAGCTAGACTCAATTAAAAGATACAAAACACTATATTCTAATGGCTAGGCGTGGAGCTTTATGTTATCTGAAAGGTAATATTGCTTGTGAACAATACACGTAAATGATTGGGTTTTGGGTTCGTTTCTCTTTTGGGGATAATAAATTATTTTTATTTCACTCACCCTGGTAGCACAAGACAAAGCGCAGCGTTGAGTTACGCTATTGAATATACATTGATTGCCTTTTTTTTAATAGGTTACCTTTGCCTACCCTGCTATAGATACTGCGTGAAGGTAATAATATATTAAATAAAATTATGTACATTGTTTAGTGCGCCTCTTATCTATCTCAATATTAATTCTAATGGAAATAAATACATTAGTTACTTAAAGTTCTTTTGAAATAAATTAAATATGTCTGCCTCGAGGGATATATCAATAAGTAACATAAAAGTCTAGATTTTAAATGAAACACTTTTAAACGGATTAATCGCGTGTATTGAGTTTCAAACATTCTAGTCTACCCGTGACCATGGACTACTGTAAAGTGTTCGAAACGTCGGGTTTCCAAAAATGTTTAAAAGTCAATATACGCGATTAAACCGTTTAAAAGTGTTTCATTTAAAATATATAACAATCGCGAAAATCAAAGATACTATTATAAAAGTCTAGAGTTGTCGAGACCTGTCGTAGAGCCTCAATCATACGACTGTGAACGCGACAGGTTGTGGATTCGATCATCAATTGAGGAAGTTAAATATTTAATTTCATTCCTTCGCTGCGGTAATAAGGTAAAGCGTGGTATAGAGTTCTTTGATTCAACACGCAATGCTTAAATTCCTGTGGAAAATAGTGAAAAAAACGTGTCCTAACACTAAGTTCCTAAATTCCCTCTGCCTACACTGATATACGATACAGCGTAGTGCTTTTCTATTTTTCACCCGTTGCATATAATGCCTAGTTCTTTCTTTTTAAATACCTAGTGTTGTTTTTTTTAAAGCTTTACTTTGGATTTCTCACATAGCAGGGTATGGCAGTGTGAACTATGCAACTTAATGTTAAGGCACTGTTTTCGCCTACCATCACCCATCTCGAATCAATCAATTGCTTTATAATATACTACCTGTCACCAGCATGTTTTCTTTAAATATGACGCTTGAGACGCAGCTTTCATATAAATTGGTTTCCTATCATGCATATTCATATTTGTATAAAGTTAAGCAGCATTTCATTTTCATACCGTCGAAAGTCAGTGAGACGAAAAAGCGAAAAAGCGATAATAAAAAGAGACAAATAAATTCATACATATTTTTTGTGGGACAAAATGAGATAGGAAGCAGTATACATTGTTGGTTAAGTTCGTGAAATTATAATATTAAACATTTCACTTCCTTGAGTAGGACCAAATCCACAACCTATCGCGTTTACAGCACGATGTGCCCTAGCGTGCTCAACTCCTAGCTTTGTCTACAATACAATTTATACCCTCGAGCGGGATCAAACCCCTAAGCCCCGTATATAAAGTAACACTTTGTGCCACAGTTTCATTATATATGAAACAATTCTCATTAAAATTTTCAATACTTTCATTTCCCCGCTCTCGTTAAGGTAAAGCACATTCGCATGTTCTCAATTTAGTATTGAAAATAAAGCACGTAGTGGGCATAGTTTTATTTTATTTATTTATTTATTGTTCTTATAAACCTTAACCTAATACAATAATGGCTTATATTACGACAATATTATATCTTTTTTTCGGTTAATCTAACAGAAATGGATGTAACGCTACCCTCCGTACTAGTTTAACTGTATGACGGTAGAATAGTATTCCTCGCATGTTTGTTAACTTACTTATTGTAGTATATGTACAAAAGTTAGATGCTGCCACTTTATTAATTAATATTAATAATAGTAATACTATCGATGAATAGATGCTTATTTTAATTAATAGATATGTTTAAAATATATATAGTGGTGCAGTGGTAAAAGCGTGCGATTGTAAATTTATATCTGGATTTTCTTGCTTGTATTCCGTCTCTCAACAAGCGATGCCTTACGAACTCAGCAGACAATAGGTAACGGAAAAACAGTTGAATTGTATTAAGCTGTCGTAGCACGTCATGGTTTCCCACTCAGGGGCATGAATTATTTTCATTTTCTCGCACTGGTTACAAGACCTAACTATAAAAAGCATTTGCTTGTTAACTTTTGTGTGACCCTGTTACTTGCGCAATTCGACAACAAAAAATCAATACATATTTTAAAATTTTATACCTATTTTAAAATACTAATTTAATAGAATAAAAAATTGCGGTAAAAAGGCGTTGCGGCTAAGTTAATAATTTTATTTTGAAACATCTTAACAGTAATTTAAAGATTGTTTTGAACTTGCTTGAGTGCGAGCTACATTATTACGTTTCTCTCTAATATTTGTTTACTTTACTCGAGTTACTTGAGGCCTGTTGTGGCGCACGGGCAACGCGACAGGTGCGGATTCGATCCCCACACGAGGAAGTGCAAAATATAATATAAAATATTTTCAAATTAAATTTAAGTCACTCGGTTAACATGACAAAGTGAAGCGTTAAGTTCAGACACTTTACACGCAATGTTTGTGTCTTAACACTAGGTTCCCAAACAAAAAGCGGAGAACGAAATATATAGAATTGTCTTTAAATTCCGCTATAAGTCGCATCATATATAAAACATAAAATAAAGATATATAGTATTATTAATTAACGCGGCGGTTGTGAGGTCAAATTCCACTATTAAGATTGTATTATTTTCATTTTCTCACTCTAGTAACAAAGCAAAGCGATGCAATGCGATGCAATGGTCTAACAAATTCTAAGCTCGACCAAGTTCCAATTGAGACGAAGGTATAACTTTACAGAATACTATTATTATATTCGCTGATGAAATATAAACAAAATTTAATTAATTTTACTTCGTTTCTTACCCCGCGGGATTTCTTTGGTCGGAATGTTAGCATTGTAACAAGTTAAAACTTTATAAAATAATCTTACTGAATTTAAATTAATTGATCATAAAAATATCATTATTTTAGTGTAGTTTGACTGTCGTGGCTATGGAGCCACTCTGGAGTGACGACAGATTGTGTGGTCGATTCCCTTGTGGAAATGAAAATTATAATGTTGTCATTTCTCCGCTCTGTAATAGAATTTCTTTTATATAATATTTAAGTTATATACTGCAGTACCTAAAAGTTTTATTAAATAAAAACAAAGACATATTTCTAATAAAAAAAAAAACTTTCATTAAAATTTCAAGAATAGTGAAAGTAAAACGGATTTTTTTAAGTAAAACGATAAACGAAACAACCGTGCCACGTTACTTCCCAAATATATATTAAAACGTCTTTTTTCAACTTCACGCAGTCCCCCGTACGATCAGAATAGGCAGAGGGAACCTGGAAATTCGGTATTAAGACACTCCGTTCCCTTAAGATACTTTAGTACAACACTTACCGAAATGTGGAGACGTTGTGTGTAGAGTGGCGGAACTGAACGCCACGCATTGTATCATTGCCAGTGCGAATAAATAAAAATAAAGTATAGTATAATAAATTATAAGTTTAAAAATAAGACGTCAAGCGTCGTGCATAAGCGTGTGACTGTAACCGACAGGTTGTGGGTTCGATCCCCACTCGAAGAAATGAAATATTTATTATAATTTTTCCAATTTAAATATTTAATATTTTCATTTTTTAGCTCTGGTGACAAGGCAAAACGCGGCGTCGAGTTCCGCCACTCAGCACACAATACCTTAAATTCGGCGGAAAGTAGAGAACAGAACGGAGTGTCTCAGTACTAGGTTCTCAGCACGATGGTAGGGTCTCAGCACGATGGCAGGGTAGGCAGAGAGAATTTGTTAACCTAGTGTGAGGACTCTCCGTTCCGTTCCCCACAGATATAAGATCTCAATGTAAATAACATTTGTTCAACAGGAAATAGTGAACTTTTAATGAAACTATTGAAGATATTTTACGTTTAAGCGTTAATTTACATATGTATATATTGTGATCTACATATATACAGTTCTACAATCTCAGCTATTATTATTTTCATATTAAGAAATGAACATCTTAAATAATTAATTTCCTTGAAGAAGGATCGACAACCTGTTGCGGTTACAGCGCCCCTGCGCCACAATTGGCCCCTATCCTTAGATATACAAATGAATAAGACTTATATAAAAATCATTATAACGCCTATAGCTTTTTAAAGCGGCTCGTAAAAGAGATCTTTGATCAATGTTTTCCAAGTTACAACTTACAAGCGAGTTAAATTGGCGTCTCAAGATGGATACCAAAATGTCCGAACTTTTGAAAGTGATTCAGTGCTTTTGAATATTTAAATATGAGGAAGCAAAATCTTTGAACCTTTTTTTAGCTAAAAACGGAATGAATTTGCTGTAAAGTAGTATAAAGAGTTTCTTATGTAAGTTTTAAATGTTATTTTTTACCAAATAAATTGAATACTTATTTCAGTCTGAACATTTTTTCTTGGTAACCGTGAGTCAAAGTGTCTTAAAGGATAATAAGGTGTCTAATTGAAAAACTGGCTGAAATTTTACCATATAATTTTTAAATTTTTACCAGAAATTTTTACAATATTTTTTTTCGTGATTTGGAAGAATATATGTTTTTAAGTAACCAATACAATTAAAAAATAACCCACGAAATTGTTTGCCCCTTATCCAAACAGCAAAGTAGTCATGGGAACTACAACGTAAAAGATGTTTATATTTTAATATATATGAACATATTAAATATTTTTAATATATAAATTAAAAAATTATATAAATACATTTATTGAATATTTTTTCAGTAAATATCTATGGAAAATATTCTTATGAATTTCTAAGTACAACTGAGCTTGTTTTTATTTATTTTTTCTAAAACTCTTTTTATATTACAAAATTGCCAAAAAAATAAGCCTTTTTTCATATAGTACCTATATCTTTCGTATAGTATTTTAGTCTTTCGCTTTCTTATACTGCTTGATAAATTGGCACCTACCATAATAATATATGCTAATTACATATTAGAATATCTATAATTGCTTTAAGTTACTTAATTAATTAATAATTGCCGTAAAATAAGAATTAAAAAAAATAACAATTATGAGACATAACGTGGTGCATGAGCGTGTGATTTTATACGTGACAGGTCATAGGACTGTAAACACGACAAGTTGTTCGATCTCCACTCGAGAAAATGAAATATTTAATATATTTCATTTCTTCGTTCAAGAAAAAAGGCAAATTGCTGCGTTGAGTTCCGCCAAAGTTTCAAATGCGGTAAAAAGTGGGGAACAGTTCAGAGTGTCTTAACACTAGGTTCCCAAGTTCCCTCTGCCCACCCTGCCATCTGCGGGATACAGCGTGAAGCTAAAAATAAAATATGATGAAAAAAGATTATTAAAATTGCCAAAAGGACAAAAAAGAAAATAATATATAGAAGTTTAGTACGAAGCAATTATAATATAAGCCCGCTAAGTCTCGAAATAAGCTCCTCCATGAAAATTGTAAAATTCACAAGAAAACTAATAATTTCCAGTCTAAGTGTATGAGGACTTTAACTTAATTAATATGAAGAAGCTTTGGGTCGCGTGACACAATAGTAGTGTCTGATGTGATGATTGTAGATTCAATACCTATTTGAGAATCAAATTGATGATTTTTTTGCATTTCACGTATCACGTGAAATGTTTAGTCCCGCACATGGGAGGGTAGGCAGAGGGAACTTGGGAACCTGGTATTAAAGCACTTCGTTCCGCTCACCACTTTCTGCGAAATTTGAGGCATAATGTGTTGAGAGGTGGAATCCAACTTCGCGCTTTGCCTTGTTACGAGAGTGAAAACATTAAATATTTAACTAGAAAATATTACAACTGTCATTTTTCGTACAGAGATCGAACCCAAAACTCGTTTACAGTAAATACTACACTGCCCCTGCGCCGCTGACAAAAAAAATGTTGAAATATAAAAAATTAAAACCAATACAATTAAAAGGTCTTATAAATCAATGAACAACTTTGTCACGTTCTTTCTTAGTCGAGCGAGCAAGCGAGAGAGCGGAAGAAGCGATAGAGAGGCACGATTGGTCTAAACATTTAAGGTAATAATATGTTACTTGTAATTAATATGTATAGTTTAAGTAAAAATTATATTTTAAATAATTATTTGTTTTCCTACAAAATAACTACAATTTTTTGCTTTTCAGATTTTTCCTTTATTTATATCAAATTTCGTAACTATTGGACCAAGGGAAATCCCCTATAGGTTTTGATGACGCGGCGATTTTTATACAAAATGCGAAAAAACGATGCATTAATACGATAAATATTTTAATTGTAATGTCTAGTACTATTTTTTTAGATTATTTGACTTTAGAGAGAAACTGTAAATCTGAATACTTGATAATATTATTAGCTTGTTACTCGCGTTTTCGAGGTCAAAGGTTGAGGTCTCAATATAACGAAAAACTGGACTGGAGTATTTTAACAATAGGTTTCTCGCTCTCTCTGCCTACATTGCTGCAGTATATAGTGTTAAAATTCAATACACGCTAGTTCTATAACTACAGCTATAATCGTATCTATTAGGTATTCATATCACTTTATTGGGGGCTTTTCTCATAAAACTTTTCGATATGCAAAGACCGTAGCGAATATTTTATTCTGGTAAAAGCTGCAATTTGCTACTTTCCGTGCTTTGAATCTTTCACTGTCCAACGTTGTTGTCATATTTCTTATCTTACAGCCGAGGCTCGATTTTATATATACCTGCTTATTTTAAAGATAGAACAAAAATATGTATATTTTAATATATGTTACACGAGCGATCTATATACGCAGTCAAATTATATTCAAATTATATAAAATCTTAACAAAAATACCTATATTAAGGCTATGCGTTACTCTGTGTATGTATAAGCTATATAACTGTAAACTTATATTTAATTTCATTCAGTAGTTTTTGTGTTAAACAAACTATCATCTTCACTAATTTGCATTCAAATTATATTATTTCTCCGCTCTGGTAGAAGGAACACAGGAACTATTGATTTAAATGAAAAAAAAACATTTTGGCTATTTCGCTAAAAAGTTGTTTTTGTTACACAAGCCAATTTATGGAGAAATGCTATACTTCTTATACATATAAACAAAGCTTTCAATTGATTAAGCAGACGAAGCCGCAAACAAAAGTTACTGAACAGTAACTATATAAAGGAACAAACTCGCACACGCAAGAAGCGAGTAAAGTGACGGAACACAACACCGTGTTTCATCTTATTACCAGAGTGTGAAAAATAAATTATTTTCGCAAACGCACTTTTGTTCACGTTGTAAAGGTAAAGGATATTTTAGAAAAAAAATAGATGGTATTTAAATTATTAATATGACAATAGGTACCACAGTAATGTTTAATGAAAACTATGAAGTATAAGCTATATATGCGTAAAGATAAAATTATATTTAAACAATCTTTTACTGACTTCGCCCTGAGGTCAAATTGAAATATATAATTGGTAATAATAATCGCAATACTAAGAGTATCCTCGTTTTCGTCTTGTTCTCATAATGAAGATAATACAATTAAACGAGGGTTGCAATTTATTCCACAACAGTCGGGTTTACAATTAGAACTTTTACACATTTTTTATAGACGGAAATCGAAGTTACTACTAAGATAAACAAAAAGACGGTTCTAACATTTCATATCTCGTATAGATTGAACCGCAAAAATAATTTTAAGTAAAAAAAATATAGAGATTCAACGACTACTCGTATATTCTGCCATTTTATTATCGATTTTGCATTTTCTCGCTCGTGTACCAAAACAAATTAACAAGTATACAATTAGTTGCCAAAACATCTTTTTCCAACTACATTTTTTCTCATCAGTCTTGTTCCATAAATAATGCTAAGCCCATTTTTCCTAACTCTATATAGACTAGATAAATTGAGTAAACGCGATTTGCCTCGAATGCTTATGCAAAGTTGTGAACTAGCAGGTAGAAAGTAAATAGCCAGCCTTATAAATATTTATATACATTTTGCCGTTCTGTGATATATATGACGACAGCAAGTGGATTTTTCTACTTAGTTTATAATAGATGCCATACAGCGCGGTACAGCGTTAGACTATGAATGCGAACGTAAAATATAGCAGGCTATGCTTTCTAGAGATATAAGAGTGTTTATTAACTCTTAATTTGTAACTAAAATTACTGGGACGGGCACAATTATTTTGGGGGTGGTCACGGACCCCCTATAAGGCAACGGTAACCTAATTCTCTCACGGACAAAACTGGATTCCATCCAATTGTTGGTAAATTACATGTTGTATAGTAAAACTCAACGCCAAGGTTTGTTTGGTTACGAGCGAGAAATAAAATACTATCTCAGTGGAAATTGTACTCACAACCTGAAGAAAACCAATATTACTTTATTAATACTTAATAATTATAAGAAAAAATAACAAACATAGAAATGAGTAACTTCATTTTTTATGTTACAACTATTATAAATTAAATTAACAATATAAGCAACGAAATTAAACGCTACACTTCTATTAAAACGAGGAAGGAGGAAACATATGTCTTATTAATATAAATATTATAAGATGTAGACAAAATAAAAGAGTTGTGGATCGATTCCCGATGGGAAGTATTGATTATTAGTAACAAGACAAAGCGCGGCGTTTAATTCCGCCAATGAACACGCAATGATCGACACTTTACGACAATTAAGGAGATTGAGGAATGGTGTATTTTAATATTAGGTTTTTTTAGGTTACGCAATGCTTTGATTCCTGTGGAAAATAGTGAAAAAAATATGTCCTAACACTTAGTTCCCAAATTCCCTCTGCCTACACTGATATACGATACAGCGTAGTGCTTTTCTATTTTTCACCAGTTGCATATAATGCCTAGTTCTTTCTTTTTAAATAGATAGTGTTGTTTTTTTTAAAGCTATACTTTGGATTTCTCACATAGCAGGGAATGGCAGTGTGAACTATGCAACTTAATGTTAAGATACTGTTTTCCCCTACCGTCACCCATCTCGAATCAATCAATTGCTTTATAATATATTACCTGTCACCAGCAAGTTTTCCTTAAATATGACGCTTGAGACGCAGCTTTCATACAAATTGGTTTTCTATCGTGCATATTCATATTTGTATAAAGTTAAGCTGCATTTCATTTTCATACCTTCGAAACTTCTGTAGCATCGATGGGATTTGAAAGTCAATGAGACGAAAAAGCGAAAAAGCGTTAATAAAAAGAGAGAGACAAATAAATTCATACATATTTTTTGTGGGACAAAACTTCCTATCTCATTTTTCTCATTTTGTCGCCTAGCCATCTGAATATAGTGTTTTATTCTTTTTAATTGAGTCTAGCTTAATTAAGCTAATGGTTCATTTGTCTTTAAGTCTGGCTATACATAGGTGTTGTTCTTTTATAGTTATATGGAGTTTTAGTACAGAAATTTGTATTCCTTGATTTTTTTGTATAAGGGGGATTTCATCCTAGTTCTAGATAAAGTACAATATTGAGCTCCGACACTTAATACGTAATGTCTCAAATTTTTGAGCGAATGACATATTTCATATCCACGCGTGTACCCCTGCGCCACAACAGGCCTCGATGTTTAAAAACGTATTTAAAATTCTCTTGTATGTTCAACTTCCATAGTTTAAACGCCACACCAACATTATTTTAAATTAGAACCATTCCATCGACTAAATTGTACCACACATACAGATAAGACTCGTAAATGTACAAAAGAAAATTTCATTATGCAAATATATAGCTTTAAAATGGCTTGGGAAGAATATTTATCGTGAAGCTTAAAACTTTAAGGCATATTTTAAGTATATTAAGTTTAAAATTACTTTCTTCGTGTCATATTGCAGTTAAATAATAATTTACGTGAAAGTTGCTGGTGTGACTCCTGATTAGGGAAATATTTATGTTCATAATATGGTTGACTTTTTCAGAATTTAGCATGTAGGGAACACTGGTTAAAAGACTTAACTATAAAAAGCATTTGCTTGTTAACTTGTGTGTGACCCTGTTACTTGCGCAATCCGACAACAAAAAAATCAATACATATTTTAAAATGTTATACCTATTTTAAAATACTAATTTAATAGAATAAAAAATTGTGGTAATAAGGCGTTGCGACTAAGTTAATCATTTTATTTTGAAACATCTTAACAGTAATTTAAAGGTTGCTTTGAACTTGCGTGAGTGCGAGCTACATTATTACGTTTCTCTCTAATATTTGTTTACTTTACTTGAGTTACTCGAGGCCTGTTGTGGCGCACGGGCAACGCGACAGGTGCGGATTCGATCCCCACACGAGGAAGTGCAATATATAATATATACTTAAGTCACTCTGATACCATGACAAAGTGCGGCGTTAAGTTCAGACACTTTACTCGCAATGTTTATGTCTTAACACTAGGTTCCCAAACAAAAAGCGGAGAACGAAATATATAGAATTGTCTTTAAATTCCGCTATAAGTCGCAGCATATATAAAACATAAAATAAAGAAATATAGTATTATTAATTAACGCGCCGGTTGTGGGGTCAAATCCCACTGATAAGATTTTCTCACTCTAGTAACAAAGCAAAGCGATGCAATGCGATGCAATGGTCTAACAAACTCTAAGCTCGACCAAGTTCCAAGTGAGACGAAGGTATAACGTTACAGAATTCTATTATTATATTCGCTGATGAAATATAAACAAAATTTAATTAATTTTACTTCGTTTCTTACCCCGCGGGATTTCTTTGGTCGGAATGTTAGCATTGTAATAATTTAAAACTTTATAAAATAATCTTACTGAGTTTAAATTAATTGATCATAAAAATATGAATGTTTTAGTGTAGTTTGAGACTGTCGTCGCTCCATAATAGTGACAGATTGTGTGGTCGATCCCCTTGTGGCAATGAAAATTATAATGTTGTCATTTCTCCGCTCTGTAATAGAATTTCTTTTATAAAATATTTAAGTTATATACTGCAGTACATAAAAGTTGTATTAAATAAAAACAAAGACACATTTCTAATAAAAAAAAAAAAATTCATTAAAATTTCAAGAATAGTGAAAGTAAAACGGATTTTTTTAAGTAAAACGATAAACGAAACAACCATGCCATATGACGTTACTTCCCAAATATATATTGAAATGTCTTTTTTCAACTTCATGTAGTCCCCCGTACGATCAGAATAGGCAGAGGGAACCTGGAAATTCGGTATTAAGACACTCCGTTCCCGTAAGATACTTTCGTACAACACTTACCGAAATGTGGAGACGTTGTGTGTTGAGTGGCGGAACTGAACGCCACGCAGTGTATCATTACCGGAGCGAATAAATAAAAATAAAGTATAGTATAATAAATTATAAATTTAAAAATAAGACGTCAAGCGTCGTGCATAAACGTGTGACTGTAACCGACAGGTTGTGGGTTCGATCCCCAGAAATGAAATATTTATTATAATATTTTCAATTTAAATATTTAATGTTTTAATTTCTTCGCTCTGGTGACAAAGCAAAACGCGGCGTCGAGTTCCACCACTCAATACGCAATGCCTCAAATTCGGCGGAAAGTAGAGAACAGAACGGAGTGTCTCAGTACCAGGTTCTCAGCACGATGGCAGGGTAGGCAGAGAGAATTTGTTAATCTAGTGTGAGGACACTCCGTTCCGTTCCCCATAGCTATAAGATCTCAATGTAAATAAAATTTGTTCAGCAGGAAATAGTGAAATTTTAATGAAACTACTGAAGACATTTTACGTTTTAGCGTTAATTTACATAAGTAAATATATTGTGATCTATATATATATACAGTTATACAATCTTAGCTATTAATATTTTCATATTAAGAAATGAACATATTAAATAATTAATTTCCTCGAATAAGGATCGAAGGAAATAAGGATCTGTTGCGGTTACAGTGCCCCTGCGCCACAATTGGCGTCTAGCCTTAGATATACAAATGAAATAAAACTTATATGAAAAACATTATAACGCCTATAGCTTTTTAAAGCGGTTCGTAAACGAGATCTTTGATCAATGTTTTCCAAGTTACAACTTACAAGCGAGTTAAATTGGCGTCTCAAGATGGATACCAAAATGCCCGAACTTTTGAAAGTGATTCAGTGCTTTTGAATATTTAAATATGAGGCAGCAAAATCTTTGAGCCCTTCTTTTAGTTAAAAATGGAATGAATTTGCTGAAAAGTAGTATAAAGAGTTTCTTATGTACGTTTTAAATGTTATTTTTTACCAAATAAATTGAATATTAATATATTCAATTTATTTGGTAAAAATAAAAAATAAATAAAATAATTCAGTCTGAACATTTTTTCTTGGTAACTGTGTGTCAAAGTGTCTTACAGGATACCAAGGTGTCTAATTGGAAAACTGGCTGAAATTTTACCATATAATATTTAAATTTTTACCTGAAATTTTTACAATATTTTTTTCGTGAATTCCAATTCATATATATTGAAATATATGTTTTTAAATAACCAAAATAATTCAAAAATAACCCACGAAATTGTTTACCCTTTATCCAAACAGCAAGGTAGTCATGGGAAGTACAACGTAAAAGATGTATATATTAAATATTTTTAATAAATAAATTAAAAATTTATATAAACACATTTATTGAATATTTTTTCAGTAAATGTCTATTGAAAATATTTTTATGAATTTCTAAGTACAACTGAGCTTGTTTTTATTTATTTTTTCTAAAACTCTTTTTATATTACAAAACTGCCAAAAAAATGAGCCTTTTTTCATTTCATTACAGCCTATATCTTTCGTATAGTATTTTAGTCTTTCGCTTTCTTATACTACTTGATAAATTGGCAC
This sequence comes from Eueides tales michaeli, assembly GCA_018249855.1. Classification (NCBI taxonomy): domain Eukaryota; kingdom Metazoa; phylum Arthropoda; class Insecta; order Lepidoptera; family Nymphalidae; genus Eueides; species Eueides tales. The sequence goes on along the minus strand of DWMZ01000508.1, from coordinate 5,753 downwards.
CTACCATAATAATATATGCTAATTACATATTAGAATAGCTATAATTGTTTTAAGTTACTTAATTAGTTAATAATTGCCGTAAATTAAGAATTTTAAAAAATAACAATTATGAGACATACGTGGTGTATGAGCGTGTGATTTTATATGTGACTGGTCATAGGACTGTAAACACGACAAGTTGTTCGATCCCCACTCGAGGAAATGAAACATTTAATATATTTCATTTCTTCGCTTAGGATAAAAGATTATGAAGAATTAGATTTCTTTTAGAAATAAGCCCACCATTGTGAACATATTTTAAATTTTGTTTTTTCGTTTATGTTTTTTTTAAGTGCAATAAAGAATATATAATAAAAGGCAATTTGCTGCGTTGAGTTCCACCAATGTTTCAAATGCGGTAGAAAGTGGGGAACAGTTCAGAGTGTCTTAACACTAGGTTCCCAAGTTCCCTCTGCCAACCCTGCCATCTGCGGGATACAGCGTGAAGCTAAAATAAAATATTATAAAAAAGATTACTAAAATTGCCAAAAGGACAAAAAGGATCATATATAGAAATCATATATATAAGTTTAGTACGAAGCAATTATAATATAAGCCCGCTAAGTCTCGTCATAAGCTCCTTTATGAAAATTGTAAAATTCACAAAAAAACTAAAAATGTCCAGTCTAAGTGTATGAGGACTTTAACTTAATTAACATGAAGAAGCTTTGGGTCGCGTGGCACAATAGTAGTGTCTGATGTGATGACGGTTCACGGTTTTTTCCTATTAGCAAAGTAGCCAGAGGGAAAAAGAAATAGCATAATACTAAATTTAAAACCGTATAAAAAACGAAGCAGGATTTGAACCCGCCTTTGCGCCTCTTGGAGTTCGTCCAAGGCTCTGACCAATAAGCCATTCGTTGGACGGACGGATTCCAAGAGGCGCAGGTTCAAACCCTGCTTCGTTCAAATTTTTTTTCCTAAGTGTGGAGTAACACTTTAAAAATAGTAAAAAGAGATAGCAATTCAATCCTCCAAGACATCGAAAACTTGATTTTTTACACTGACATCCACTGCGCTATGACGGTCTTAAATATTGGGAACGTTGAAACTTTGTTATACAAATGTTACTGTACAGCTCATAAATAGTTTCGACTAGATTATATCTCTCAAATTTAGTAAGTAATTAAAGCGTGTTACAAATATATTAATAAACCTATAAAATACAAGGCCTGTTAGAGGGCTGTAGTGGCGCAGGGGCACAAGCGTGTGACCTTCCATCTGGTAACAATTCAATTCACGGCGTTGAGTTCCATCACTCAACACGCAATGCCTCAAATTCGGCGAAAAGGGGAGACGGAACGGAGTATTTTAACAATAGGTTTCTCGCTCTCTCTGCCTACATTGCCAAGTGCGGCATATAGTGTTAAAATTCAAGAAAGATCTTGTCAATAAACGTTAGTTCTATAACTACAGTTATAAGCGTATTTATTAGGTATTCATATCACTTTATTGGAGGCTTTTCTCATAAAACTTTTCGATATGCAAAGACCGTAGCGAATATTTTATTCTGGTAAAAGCTAGAATTTGCTACTTTCCGTGCTTTGAATCGTTCACTGTCCAACGTTGTTGTCATATTTCTTATGTCACAGCCGAATTCAACGACTATGTGCTTGTTTTAAATGTAGAACAAAAATATGTATTTTAATATATGTTATACGAGCGATCTACATACGTAGTCAAATTATATTCAAATTATATAAAATCTTAACAAAAATATAACTGTAAACTTATATTTAATTTCATTCAGTAGTTTTTGTGTTAAACAAACTATCATCTTCGCTAATTTGCATTTAAATTATATTGTTTCTCCGTTCTGGTAGAAGGAATACAGGAACTATTGATTTAAATAAAAAAAAAACATTTTGGCTATTTCGCAAAAAAGTTGTTTTTGTTTCACAATCCAATTTATGGAGAAATGCTGTACGTCATATACATATATACAATGTAATGCTTCCATTTGATTAAGCAGACGAAGCCGCAAACAAAAGTTACTGAACAGTAACTATATAAAGGAACAAACTCACATTCTTGCGTGTTATGTGGCGGAACACAACACCGTGTTTTATCTTATTACTAGAGAAAAATAATAAATTATATTCGAAAACGCACTTTTGTTCACATTGGTAAAGGATTTTTTAGAAAAAAAATAGATGGTATTTAAATTATTAATAGGACAATAAGTACCACAGTAATGTTTAATGAAAACTATGAAGTATAAGCTATATATGCATAAAGATAAAATTATATTTAAACAATCTTTTACTGACTTCGTCCTGAGGTCAAATTGAAATATATAATTGTTAATTATAATCGCAAGTATCCTCGTTTTCGTCTTGTTTCCATAATGAACATAATTCAATTAATCGAGGGTTGCAATTTATTCCACAACAGTCGGGTTTACAATCAGAACCTTTACACATTTTTTATAGACGGAAATCGAAATTACTACTAAGATAAATAAATAGACGGTTCTAACATTTCATATCACATATAGATTGAATCGTAAAAATAATTTTAAGTAAAAAAATATAAAGATTCAACGACTACTCGCATATTGTACCATTTTATTATCGATTTTGCATTTTCTTGCTATTGTACTAAAATAAATTTGAACTCTATCATTCAACACATATTGTGTTCTCAATTTTCACGGAGTTTGAGGCATTGCGTGTTGGCGGAACTAAACACCGCGCTTTGCCTTGTTACTAGAGAGAAGTAATGAAAACACTAACTATTCGATTTGACTATATATACCTATTAAATATTTAATTTCCTCGAGTGTGGATCGTGCCCACAACCTTATCGTTTACAGTCACACCCTTGTGCCACGGTTCACGGTTTTTTCCTAGTAGCAAACTAGCCAGAGGGAAAAAGAAATAGCATAATACTAAATTTAAAAACGTATAAAAAATTGAATGAAGCAGGATTTGAACCCGCCTTTGCGCCTCTTGGAGTCCGTCCAAGGCTTTGACCACTAAGCCATTCGTTGGACGAACGGATTCCAAGAGGCGCCGGTTTAAACCCTGCTTCGTTCAAATTTTTATACGTTTTTAAATTTAGTATTTTTCTTTCCTAAGTGTGGAATAACACTTTAAAAATAGTAAAAAGAGATAGCAATTAAATCCTCCAAGACATCGAAAACTGTTGAATATTTACACAACAGTAAGTAATTAAAGCGCGTTACAAATATATTTATAGAACTATAAAATACAAGGCCTGTTAGAGGGCTGTAGAGGCGCAGGGGCACGAGCGTGTGACTGTAATTCATATTTAATTATTTCATGTTTTCATTCTTTCGATCTAGTAGCAATGCAATCCACGGCGTTGAGTTTCGCCACTCAACACGTAATGCCTAAAATTCGGCGAAAAGAGGAGACGGAACGGAGTATTTTAACAATAGGTTTCTCGCTCTCTCTGTTTACATTGCCAAGTGCGGCATATAGTGTTAAAATTCAAGAAAGATCTTGTCAATATACGTTAGTTCTATAACTACAGCTATAATCGTATCTATTAGGTATTCATATCACTTTATTGGGGGCTTTTCTCATAAAACTTTTCGATATGCAAAGACCGTAGCGAATATTTTATTCTGGTAGAAGCTGCAATTTGCTACTTTCCGTGCTTTGAATCTTTCACTGTCCAACGTTGTTGTCATATTTCTTATCTTACAGCCGAGGCTCGATTTTATATATACCTGCTTATTTTAAAGATAGAACAAAAATATGTATATTTTAATATATGTTACACGAGCGATCTATATACGCAGTCAAATTATATTCAAATTATATAAAATCTTAACAAAAATACCTATATTAAGGCTATGCGTTACTCTGTGTATGTATAAGCTATATAACTGTAAACTTATATTTAATTTCATTCAGTAGTTTTTGTGTTAAACAAACTATCATCGTCACTAATTTGCATTTAAATTATATTATTTCTTCGCTCTGGTAGAAGGAACACAGGAACTATTGATTTAAATGAAAAAAAAAACATTTTGGCTATTTCGCAAAAAAGTTGTTTTTGTTACACAAGCCAATTTATGGAGAAATGCTATATTTCATATATAAACAAAGCTTTCAGACGGCCGTCAATTGATTAAGCAGACGAAGCCGCAAACAAAAGTTACTGAACAGTAACTATATAAAGGAACAAACTCACACACGCAAGAAGCGAGTAAAGTGGCGGAACACAACACCGTTTTTCATCTTATTACCAGAGTGAGAAAAATAAATTATTTTCGCAAACGCACTTTTGTTCACGTTGTAAAGGTAAAGGATTTTTTAGAAAAAAATTAGATGGTATTTAAATTATTAATAGGACAATAGGTACCACAGTAATGTTTAATGAAAACTATGAAGTATAAGCTATATATGCATAAAGATAAAATTATATTTTAATAATCTTTTACTGACTTCGCCCTGAGGTCAAATTGAAATATATAATTGTTAATAATGATCGCAATACTAAGAGTATCCTCGTTTTCGTCTTGTTAACATCATGAAGATAATTCAATCAATCGAGGGTTGCAATTTATTTCACAACAGTCGGGTTTACAATCAGAATCTTTACACATTTTTTATAGCCGGAAATCGAAATTACTACTAAGATAGACAAAAAGACGGTTTTAACATTTCATATCTCGTATAGATTGAATCGCAAAAATAATTTATATGTAAAAAAATATAGAGATTCAACGACTACTCGTATATTGTACCATTTTTTTTATTGATATTGCATTTTCTTGCTCTTGTGTTAATTTCGGCGTTATACACCGCGTAATGTACGGATGGTTAAATATTACCAAAAACACATTAAAATATTTTATAACAATAAATAGAAACACGGTAAACATTTTATTTTTTCATCGGAGCGTAATTCATTTATAATTGTTAGTAAAAACGTTGAGAAGTTAAATTAACGCGGTGAATGAACTTGAGAGTTCAAGATCATTTATACTGAATATAGTATTGAGTTCATTATGAGATTATAGTGGCTCAGTGGTATAGTGTGTTTACTGGAGATTGGTTTACGTTCGATTCCCAGTAGAGAGAATGAGTTATTTAATATTTTCATTTCTTCCCGCATTTTAGTATAGGCAGAAAAAATCTAACGTTAAGACAAACTGAATACGTTTCATGTTTTAACCAGAGAGAGAAATAATAAAAATAAATCATCCCCTCAAGTGGAAATCATCCCCACAACCGTTACATATAGTCAGACGCTGTACCACTGTGTCACAAGGGGCTTATATTAATAAAATAGATTAATATCGACAGACCACAGGTATATATAACAAAAAGTATACAATTAATTTCCAAAACTTCTTTCCAACTACATTTTTTCTCATCAGTCTTGATCCATAAATAATGCTAAGCTCATTTTTCCTAACTCTATATAGACTAGATAAATTGAGTAAACGTGATTTGCCTCAAACGCTTATGCAAAGTTGTGTACTAGCAGGTAGACAGTAAATAGCCAGCCTTATAAATATTTATATACATTTTGCCGTTCTGTGATATATATGACGACAGCAAGTAGATTTTTCTACTTAGTTTATAATAGATACCATACAGCGCGGTATAGCGTTAGACTATGAATGCGAACGTAAAATATAGCAGGCTATGCTTTCTAGAGATATAAGAGTGTTTATTAACTCTTAATTTGTAACTAAAATTACTGGGACGGGCACAATTATTTTGGGGGTGGTC
>DWMZ01000507.1:0-22024 GCA_018249855.1 Eueides tales michaeli | reverse complement strand
TATTTAACATTTTTCATTTCCTCGTTCTGGTAACGAGGGAAAGTGCGGAGTTAAGCTCCGCCAACCAACATGCATTGCCTCCAGAATTTGATAGAAAGTGGGGGGACAAAGGTGCCTTAATGAGAACGGAGTGTTTTAGCATAAGATTCACAGGTTCCCTGTGAATATGTAAAAAAAAACCATACTTAAACGCATATAATTCTATGAATTTTGGAATAGTACAACTTGTAACATTTCCTAAATTCACCAATTCAACACAACTGACATAAACACATGTCTAATATGTGTCACCACTGAGGTGCTCTGATACTGAATCTGTCAAGTTAGTTATTATTAATGTTAGCAAAATTAAATATTGTTATTTAAAATTCACAGACCGTCTCCTGTAGCTACGACGGTTGTGAGCTTAATTTCCACGCATGTCGTAAGACAAAACGCGGCGTTGAGTTCCACTGTTTCGATATCTGAAAAATTGGACAGAAAGTGAATTCTCTAGGCTACTATATGCTAATATATAAAAATATTATATCAGCACTTTGCCGTTTCTAGGCGGCAAACGCACTCTAGTAGTATAGTAAATTGGAAGCTTTTTTTAGATTTAATCTTTTCAACTATAGTTAATTTACAGTTCAACAGTGACACAATGGAGGTCACGGCTGTGGCAGGCGGCCAGCGATACACCAGACCCCGTAGAACCTTGCTTTGTTCTGCATAGAAACTTGCATGTTTCATTTACGTAGAGCTTAGAAGATATTCTTTTCTTTATCTATTTTGGTCTGGTAATGAGGTGACGTTGAGTTCCGTCACTCAACGCGCAATGCCTTCACAAACCGGTGGAAAGTGGAGAATGAAAGTGTTTTAAGATAACTTTATCTATTAGAAGGTAAAAAATATTGATATTATGAAGATTAAAATCCAAATTTGAAAATGAATTTCAGACATGTACTTCTATGTACTTGTCAGATATTCGACGAGGCGTCGTAAAAGGAATTCTGTTTCACTTATCTCGATTATATTAACTAAAATATAAACTAGCTACTATGAAAAAAAATAATGAAAATTATAAAAAAATGTAGTATAAAAAACATCACACAAAAAACGTCTAAGCAATTTTTGAGAATTACACTACTATGTGATTCAATTCCAAGATAGAGTTCTATGGAAATAATTTAAAGCTTTTACCATGATTTTATTGTTTCCTTAAATTTCTAAAAGTTTTATAGAAACCATTTAAAAGAAAAAGCTTAAATACGACAAACGGCATTCTACAAAACCATTCTGATTGTCTTATATAAGTTTATGTCGTCTCCGGGACGTCATAAAGCCAGATTTGCATGAGCATTACAGCCGTTCTCGGAGTGCCATTATTTCAAGGAGGTTAAATTAAAATATTGTTCTGTATAGAGTGCGATGGTGTAGATAATCTAATGTAAGTGTGAGATCGATCGCCCCTAAAAAAATATTTTTGCGTTTTTTCTTGTGGTTAAGGTAAAGTATGACAATGACTTCCGTCACTTTTCTAATATCTTATCAAATATTATATAATACGGAGTTCAATTACGCCACATAATACGTAATGCCTTAAAATCGCCTTAAAAGTGTCTTAAGAGAAATGGAGTTTTTTAGTACTAAATTGCCAAATAACAAAGTGTACTTCAGGACTTAGTGTCAAAATAACTTTGAACCTAGGGTACCAGAGGGTACCTAGTGTCTACCCTGCTATTACTATTATTATTATTATACCAAAGGTTACTGGGGAACCTAGTGTCAAAATTACTTGGCACCTAAGGTACCAGAGGGTACCTAGTCTCAACCCTGCTATTACTATTAATATTATACCAAAGGTTACTTGGGATCCTAGTGTCAAAATTACTTGGCACCTAAGGTACCAGAGGGTACCTAGTGTCTACTCTGCTATTACTATTATTATTATACCAAAGGTTACTTGGGAACCTAGTGTCAAAATTACTTGGGACCTAAGGTTCCAGAGGGTACCTATTAATTTTATTACTACAACAAGACAATATATATATATATATATATATATATATATATATATATATATATATATATATATATATATATATATATATATATATATATATATATATATATATATATATATATATAAGTTTCAACAAAACCCAATATGTTACTATAATTAATCCATTTATTGGGCAGGAAAATTTCGCAAAGGACCAATCCTAAGTATTGGACAAGTTGATTGCGTTCTTTCTACCAAATAAGATTGAGGTCGCAGGAATTCCAATTAAATTGTTTGTTTTTGCCCTAACGTAGAGGACAGTGAGGCGTGAACCGCGATCAATCTATGGAGCTTTTGTTTCATTTAACATTTACATACTAGCTCAGAGGTTTTTGATATGCTTTTATATGGATATTTGAGATTTTCTCTATAAATAACACATGTGATATGAACGGTATATGACATATTGAGATTTTTGTTTTTTTTTAGGCAAAGGGAACCTGGGAACCTAGTGCACTTAATTTCGTGAATTTGAGGCATTTCGTGTTGAGTGTTGGAAATTAACGCCTAATTTAGCCTTGTTACTAAAGTGAAGAAATGAAAATATTAAATACATCATTTGTTTGGATGGGGATCGAATCCACAACCAACCACGCTTACAGTCAGTCGTTGTGGGGCACAAGCGTGTGACTGTAAGCGTAACAATAGACTTCTTTATAATTAATTCTTAATAGCTATAATTTTAAAGTATGCCGTTACAAATCATTTATTCACCTCTTCTTTATTGTAATACTTTTTTTTTATTTTTAGCTTCGAGCTGTATCCTACACTAGGCAGGGTAGGCAGAGGGAAACCGGGAACCTAGTGTTAAGTCACTATGTACCACTTCCGTTCCCCACTTTCCGCCGAATTTGAGGCATTGCGTATTGAGCGGAATTCAATGCGCTTTGCCTTATTACCAGAGCGAAGAAATGAAACATTAAATATTTAAATTAAAAATATTAAATATTTCATTTCCTTGAGTGGGGATCGAATCCAGAACCTGTCGGTAACAGACACACGCTTGAGCCGCTGCACCACGACAGGCCTCAATTTGTTGTAATATGAACATCATTAACTAACTAAACAACGTTCTTTTGTAGAAAATATAATAGAAATATAATTTTTAATTTTCTATATTAGTGAAAATAGAACTAAAATCCTTTGCGTGGGTGTCAACGATTTACGTTGGTGGGAGCAAAGATTATAGGATAGAAGCGATGGGTGGAATCAACAATACATAGATTTATCTTGCTTTAATTTAATAAAATATGTTTGATAATATATTAAAATTGACGTCTAATCTCAGAACAATGACTTTGAGGCCTGTCGTGGCGCAGCGGCAAGCGTGTGACTGTTACCGACAGGTTCTGGATTCGATCCACAGTCGAGGAAATGAAATACTTAATATTTTCAATTTAAATATTTAATGTTTTCATTCCTTCGCACTGGTAACAAGGCAGAACGCGGCGTTGAGTTCCGCCACTCAACACGCCATGCCCCAAATTCGGCGGAGAGTGGGGAACGGAATTGGAACGGAGTGTCTTAACACTAGGTTCCCAAGTTTCCTCTGCCTAACCTGCCAAATGCGGGATACAGCGTGAAGCTGAGTAAGACTATATGTTTCAAAAAATAAAAAACATGAATGCTTTATAAATACAAACGAAATACACGTAAAAACTACTAAACTGTTTTAGATAAAGCTTTGTTAAAGAAATCAAAATAACAGATTACATTTTATGATAATATTTTCAATATTGTAAAACACAATATAATCTAGCGAAGCCGTGTACAGACCACTAGTATTTCATTTTGTTTCAGCTTCACGCTGTACCCCCCACATGGCAGGGTAGACAGAAGGAACTTGGGAACCTAGTGTTAAGATACTCCGTTCCGATCCCCACTTTGCACTGAATTTGAGGCATTCCATGTCTAGTGGCGGAACTCAACGCCGTGCTTTACCTTTGTGCCAGAACGAAAAAATAATTGGAAAATATTAAATATTTCATTACCTCCAGTGAGTATCGAACTTACAACTTGTCGCGTTTACAGGCAGGTGTGCCCCTGCGCTATGACGGGCCTCTATTAATAATAAATATAATAATATTTCTTACTTTCTGTTAAAGCTGCTAGTGACTACAAAGTAGACTACGAAATTCGAGCGCCGTGGGAATTCAGATTCTTGTTTTATCTTGGAGCTTTTACGATGGTCTATCGATAAACTTTAGTAGGCATTATATAAGCCAAGCTGTTACTCTTGTCATTCACTAGCGACCTACCCGCGGCTTCGCCCGCTTGATTTACACTATTTTACTTACTAATTTCAACTAATTTCTTGTTCTAATAACATTATCACTTTTAAGACAATATCTATATATTAAAAATTAAAATTTTAGTTGAATGAATAAATTTATATACCAATTTTATCGAATTAAATATTTTGAATTGACGTTACTTTTAATGTTAAGCGTAGTTGCCCAAAATATTATAGTGAAAACTGCATTTATTTATGAATCTGGTCCACCGTTTCTAAAATTAGCGCGTACAAGCGCATAGATAAACAGACAAACAAACAAAAAAATTAAAAATTAATATGACCTATATTTGTATTAAATGTACCCCTATAGGGTATAATTACATATTTAATATATCTTCTTACAGAAATTCATCTAATAGACATCTATGAGATTAATTTCTGTATATATATATATAATTGGCAGTCAAAAGTATTAATAACCTATAATTTTCAGTTAAGAGTACCTTAAATGACTGGAGAAACAAAGTTGAATAAAATATACTTCAAATGCATATAGAAAACACAATCCTGTATCCATATAATAATAAAAATTGATTCACAGTACCTAACATAAGGTTCCCAAGTTCCTTCTGCGTGCCTTGCTCGTCGTAATACAAGGACACAAACATATGACAAGCACAAGCAGAACAGGTTGTGGGCTCAATCCCCACTCTAGGAAATAAAATATTTAATATTTCCAAATTGAATATTTAATGTTTTCATTATTTCGCTCTGGTAACAAGGCAATATGCGGCGTTGAGTTCCACCGTTTCCAATTTGCCTCCGCCTACACTGCCATATCAGAATACAGCGTGAAGCCTGAAAAAGAACGTCTAAACGACAATATAGTGTATTTTAAGAATGTTATTTTAGTTTTCTCACACAAACTTTTTACCCAAGAAACTGATCATAAGCCAGCTAAAATATCGAGATAACGTTGTCAAAGATTTATCAGCACATTCTACATTAGTTCAGCATCGTCGTGCCTCGATTAAGGAGTGAGCGAAGAAAAGCCTTGAAAACGACGCAAATTGTTATTTGATACCGCAAGAACACTTCACAGCTAGAAAACCTTTTTGTTGGAACTGGCTAGGGCAATTAGTGATGAAATTTACATACATATATTAAAGAATAAAACGTTACATAACAGACTTTTTTTGCTTTATGCAACGTCCTGTATATAGAGGGAACCTGGGAACCTTCCGTTCCCCACTATTTAATTAATTCTAGGAAAAGAACTAAACGCCACGCTTCGCTTTGTTACCTACCAAAGAAGAAATGAAAATAATAAACATTGATAAATATAATAACTTATCACTAGATTACCTCAGCTTCAAATTCAAGTAGCATTTTTTTAATTCAGACAGTTACGGGTTCCGTTTCCATCGGTACAAATTATTTTTGTTTCCTCAAACAAGAAACATTACCTCTGAACTTAACGCCATGCATTGTCTTGTTACCAAATGCGGAGAAATAGAAATCTCTCGACTGAGAATTGCACTCACAGCCATTTTACAATCAAGCACTGTGCACCACCATGGCTTCAATACTTTATATTATCACTCAGTTTCACGCTGTATTATGCACATGGCGGAGGGAACTTGGGAACCAACACTTCCTCCGGTTCCCCAATTTCCACTGAAATTAAAGCATTGCGTGTTGAGTGACGGAGCTCAACATGCTTTGCCTTATTACGGAGAAATAAAAATATTGAGGCCTGTCGTGGCGCAGCGGCACAAGCAGGTGACTGTAACCGTCAGGTTCTGGGTTCGATCCCCAGTCGAGGAAATGAAATATTTAATATTTTCAATTTAAATATTTAATGTTTCATTTCTTTGCTCTGGTAATAAGGCAAAGAGCGGCGTTGAGGTCTGCCACTCAACACGCAATGCCCCAAATTCGGCGGAAAGTGGGGAACGGAAGTGGAACGGAGTGTCTTGACACTAGTTTCCCGGGTTCCCTTTGCCTACCCTGCCTTGTAGAGATAGAGCGTGAAGCTAAAATAAAAAATAAAAAAACATAAATATTTCAAATTAAAAAACATTAAATAATTAATTTCCTCGAGTAGGGATCGAACCCACAACCTGTCGCATTTTCATGACAGACCTTTACGATATTATTATATAAAAAAATACATATATTCCAGACTTTTACATCTTTTACTAAGAAGCAACGCTAGAGAATATTTCCTTTGAAATTTCGTGAAGCTAAAACCCCTCTGACATCACAAGGACAGCTCCGCGAATATAATTTACGTGTCATTTGAAACTGTGATTTATGACTTCGTGTTTGAGGCAAGATATCTAAATATATTAGTATTTTTTTTTTTAAAGCTTCACGCTGTATCCCTCATGGCAGGGTAAACAGAGGGAACCTGGGAACCTAGTGGTGAGACACTCCGTTCCGTTACCTTGTTAGTGGCGGAATTCAACACCATGCTGATATGGGTGTAGGATCGAACTTACATTCAGTTGCTTTTACAGTCGACGCTTGCTCTACTGCGCCATGAATAGACTCATTTTTTATAAAATTGAAGTCATTGTTTGCTGAGTGATAGCATGTATTTTTTAATTAAAAATACATGCTGTCCTTCAACATTTATTATTTTCAAATAGATTCTTGTTAGCGTATAGTGTTATAAAAAATGTGAAAAGTAAATATGTATGTTTATGCCGTTTTCATGGCATACCTGAATGGATTTTGATGAAACTTTAGAATATTAATATGACACATTTATACCTGTCGTGACTCAGCAGCACAAACTTGTGACTGTAAACGCGACAAGTTCTGGGTTCGGCTCCCACTTGAGCGACTTTCCTTTTGTTCGCTCTGGTAACAAGGCAAACTTCGGCATTGGGGTTCATCGGGAACGGAACGGAGTGTCTTAACTTAACACTAAGTTCCCAAATTACCTCTTCCTACCCTGCTATGTGCATTATATAGCGTGAAGCTGAAAAAAAAATAACGCATTTATTTAAAAATGTTAACCAAAAAATTCTTGGCTATATCATATAAATAAGGTCAAGCGGGCGAACCCGCTTTTTAGCTGCTAGTTCAGATATAAAAGTTATATCATAAATACGAATATATTAAAGTCGAATCTTGGAAAAATGTTATTAACGCTTCACGCATATACATTCTCCGTTTTCCTTCTGAATTTGAGACATGGTATTTTATTTGGCGGTTCTCAACGCTGCGGTTTGCCATGCCAGGGCAGTAAAGTAAAATTTTTACTATTGTTAAAGTGATATTCCGCGCTTAGTAAAGTAAAATACAAACGTCAAAAACGTATAAAAATTTGAACGAAGCTTTTTTACAATAGTAAAAATATTTAATAAATAGCATTCTCTCTTGCCAAACGATAATTCTAACGAGTTGTCTTTGGTAAGCGGAAATTTGTAAAAATCATCCCTACAGAGATGCTAACAACATAAATAACGTTGTAACAAGCGTATAAAAATTTCAACGGAATTTGATGTGAACGAATGGCTTAGTTGGTCAGAGCGCTTGGACGGATTCCAAGAGGCGCGGGTTCAAATCCTGCTTCGTTCTTTAAACGTTTTTAAATTTAGTACAGTGAAGTAAAAATTGACTTAACAATCATAGTGTTCACGTATCGATGGCGTAGATAAAAAAATGTGTTAGAATAAAAAGGTATAAAACAAAACAAATACTATCCCATACACTCTCACTTCTAAACAGAACGAGCCCTTGATAAATGAATATGAAGACAAATGATACACTTGATGAATGGACCACTTTACTGCACTACATTTTTGGGAAAATTCTAGAAACACTATTAGTATTTAGTAGATTAATGTGTTCCTTAAAACTGAGAGATTTAAGGTAATATATGAAATTGTTGAGATAATTACCTGAGATATTGTTGTTTTTTAGGTTCCCACTGTATCCTGCACATAACATTGTACATAGGTAGGCCAAGGGAACCTTGTTTTAAGACACTCTGCTCCCCAATTTTTCATCCAATTTTCAAAACGTTGTCTATTTCGAGCTAGTACTGAACCCCCCATTTTGTCTCTGTAATAAAACGAGGAAAGACAAATAGGTCATTCCTTTAGCCGGGAATTAAACCTAGAACGCACGCGTTTACAGTCAGACACTGTGCCTTTTTGTTTATATTGCAAACCATTCCTCGACGAATTTCTCTTTAATTTTCTCCTTCCCCGAAACTGTGCAAGAAAGCTAAAAAAATGCTTCATAATTTAAACACATATAACCTTTTCAGTGGAATTTGAACCCCTGTACATCGCGTGCAGTCTGTTACATGCAAAGCTATGCGCCATGTTTACATTACCATAAAAGTGGACCATTAAAGTGAACTACACACAGTATTGATCGCACAACGTTGTTTTAGACGGTATCAAACTTGGTGGAGACGAGACGGTCTCTAAATAATGATATTCTCACGTCGAGAGAGTAGAAAATAATAAAAGAATAAAATTTTCCTATAGTCCTATTTATAAAGCTAAGTTCAAAATATCTGGAACTTTGCTTAAAACTGGACGTTAAGTAAATGCGTCAAGTTATGGGGAAAAAATGTAATATTTAATATTTTTAAATACGACGAGTCCATTGAGTTCCCCCACTCAACATGCAATGTAGTCCCTTAACAGAAGGTTCCCAACAGCGTGTATCTGAGTGAGATATATATATATATATATATATATATATATATATATATATATATATATATATATATATATATATATATATATATTTATATATATATATATATATATATATATATATATATATATATAATAGTGCCTTATGGTATGATCCTTGCATACTTTTTCCTATACGGCGTTCATATACTTTATTTTAATGTACGTTACCATACTGCGGAAAACTTACGATCAATTTTCAAGGAACGACATAAGAAAATGAAATTAATAATTTATCCCCCTGAATAGAAATCGAACCGAAGACTGTCAGGTTTATAAGTCATATAATTCTCTACTTCCGTTCCCTACTTTTCGCCGAATTTGAGGCATTGCGTGTTAAGCGGCGGAACTCAACGCCGCGCTTTGCCTTATTATCGGAGCGAAGAAATGAAACATTAAATATTTAAACTGAAAATATTTCATTTCCTCTACAGGGAATTGAACACAGAACCTGCCGGTTACAGTCACACGCTTGTGCCGCTGCGCTACGACAGGCAAACGGGGAACGGAAGTGGAACGGAGTGTCTTAACACTAGGTTCCCGGATTACCTTTGCCTACACTGACTTGTGCGGGATACAGCGTGAAAAAAAAAATCTCTACTTACTGCACAGAACACAGGCACAAGCATGCGATAGTAAGTACGACAGGTGGTAAATTCTATCCCTACCATAAGCTCGGAAATGAAATACTTATTATTTCAATTTGTACGCTATTATAAGGCGTTGCTGGAAAAAAGTGCGGCATTGAGAACCACCAATCAACACGCAACGTCTCAAATTCATTTTTGTGCATTTTCGTTTTCCACTTTCTACCGATTTCCTCCCATTAGGGAGCGGAGTGTCTGAACACTATGTTGCCTGCTGCCTGCCCTGCCGTGTGACATACATACAGCATAAAGCTGTTGTTGCTGTAAATTTAAAGAACGAAGTGAACATATCAATAATGATCTCTTGCTTTCAACTAGTTATTAATATACAAGAATATGTCCTATAAAAGAAATAGAAAATCCTCCCTGTATAGTTATAGACTTGGGTGGCATGGGGCCGGGTGGACTGTGCCCAGATGTCTTGTGCCCACCACAGAAACTACTACAACTAAACTAAAATACATTCATGCTTATCCATATTTTCATAAGGATTATTGACGTTTTCAAACAAAAGGCCTACAATAAATAAAGGAATTCCATAGCGTCAACAATAGGTAGAGTGAGGTCAGTGAAATGTCAGAGTGTGCGGGGTGTGGCGCCGCTAATGGTACGATGTATGTACGACAGGCTATTGTCGTGTCTTGGGATTTATCTAGACTTGTATTTGTAAATAAGTTAGACATATTTGTATATAATACGATATATTTTAATATATAAAAAGCTACTTCTCTCAATTGGTATCAATTTTCGATTTAAAGATCTTTATTGTCACTTTGACAACGTCATTTAATGAGAAATTAATTAAGAAGAAAGATTATATAATATTAATGGGCCATAGTGAATAGAGACTACACAAATTAAATATAGATAAACATAAAATAAAAAAAAAAACAAAATTACAAATATTTTTTTTATAGATTTAAGACAATTTTATAATAGAATCCTAAAATAATTGATTATAAAGAAATATTTATTGAAATAAAACCATATGGTTTAATAGAAATTAAATTTTCATCAAATCGTTTGGCGCAAAATTTCATCGTAAAAAATTATGTTTTCATAAATTCTCCATACAATAAAGTAATTGTTCTTAACAAATCCAAGAGCCCTATTAATTTCAAAAGAGTAAGCTGACTATAAAGCTATAACAAAAGAAATCTCGGGCTCGGTCACACCAAATGTATACGTAAGTATTGTAAAACTATGGTTACAAAATTGTTATTTTTTTCCCATTATTAAATTATAGTTTAACAATTTTTTTTCTGTTTCATGCTGTTTCTCGCACATGGCAGGGTAGACAGAGGGAACTTAGGAAGTTAGTGCTAAATTACTCTGTTCCGTTCCGAACTTTCAGCCAAATTTGAGACATTGCATGTTGAGTGGCAGAATTCAACGCCTCACTTCACCAGAGGACAGGCTTGAAACTATTAAACGTTGAATTTGAAAATGTAAAATATTTAAATATTTACACTATGAAATTGTGTATTATGTAAAAATTAAAGAATATGAACTTGGGATATCCACATAATTGTTCTTTTTATTTCTATTAATATTTTTTAAAAAAATATATTTTTCACTTTCCTTTATTTTTCAAGAAATTGACTGCTAGAGCGAAATAGAAATAAAAATTATCTCTATCTTTAATACTATAGTATATTTAATATAATACTATAGTATATTAGTTTTCCATCATTAATCCAGACGGAGATTAGATCCACAACCGTCACCAAAGGATAAATTATTCAAATTCTAATTAATATATATAAATCAGAATTGAAACTTCATCTTATTTATGTTTTTATAATATATGATAAAACAAAAGCGCGGCGTTGAGTTCCGCCACGCAATGCCTTAAATTTGGCGGAAAGTGGGGAACGGAAGTGGAACGAAGTGTCTTAAAACTAGGTTCCCAAGTTCCCTCTGCCTACCCTGCCTTGTGCGGGATACAGCGTGAAGCTGAGCAATATATGATACATTTTATTACTAATTTAGCTAGTTAAACTACAGTTAAACTCAACACACCGCTGTACAATCACCGCCCTTAGCAACTCCGGTATCGATCAATGTTCAGTGGAACGAAGCCACAATAAAGACATTCAGTAAATTAATATTTACAGGTGAAACTTATGGATTGCTTATCTGTTTAATTTTAAATTAATCTCGTTTTTTCACGCTGTATCCCGCACATAGCTGGGTAGTCAGATGGAACTTGGAAACCTAGTGTCAAGACACTCCATTTCGTTCCCCACTTTTCGCCAAATTTGAGGCATTGTCTGTTGAGTGACGGATCTCAAGGCCGCGCTTTGCCTTTTTACCAGAGCCAACAAATGATAACATTAAATATTTAATTTGAAAATATTAAGTATTTCATGTCCTCAAGTGGGGCTCGAGAGTAAGGAGAGAAGAGAGGCTCTTTTAATCGGACAAATTACGTTTACTTAGAATTATATACATTATTGGAGAAAATTTAATATACATTATTAGAAACTCGTAGATCAAAGATTTTGGTATCTTTTTAATTGTTGCTCTAGAAAATTATTATAGAAAATTTTGTATTAAGTTTTTTTTTTATATTTTTGGTTGTGACCTACATCTAGCAGTAGAAGAAACCTAGTGTTGGAACACTTCTTTCTCTACGTTATATCTAATTTCCAATACTTTGATTATTTTTTAAGAAAAAGTCAAATGCGCTTCCTTCTCTCACTAGATAAGATATCAAACTGTCGCGCGTATTATAATAGGACGGTTAATCAGTCAGGGTCTATTGAGAAAAAATTAAATTTGTGACTATCAATTAAGGTAACACTTCCGGTCATCAATATCATCGATATTGATGACCGGAAGTGTTACCTTAATTGATAATTATATTAAGTGTATTAATGGGAACTGAGTATCTTAACACTAAGTTTCCAAGTTGACTCTACTCTGACTTTACCCTACAAAAAAAATTGTCATAAAAAAAATAGAAAAAAAAAATAAAATCTAAATGTACGTCAATAGGTCTGTAAAAAATACTTACTTTTGAATATGTACTATATTTAACCCATATTTAAGTAACCTTGTGTTTATAAAATGCTGAAATATAAAATGTCCGAATAATTTTCGGAGCAATGCCAAGTAGCGAATCTGCTATAATGATTTGGGTGGAACTTTCAAGAATATAATCAAAGGTGCATTTTAATAAAAGAAACGTGCCCACTCTTATTTTAAATTTTGATCTTTGCTTGTGCATCAAATAGTTAAATTTGTTCAACAATTACATACTTAGTTCCGATAAATTTTCATTTTTATGTCATTTTATTAAGACCTTTATGACCGTTGGAAATAATAAGAATTAGCAGATAAATTTGGGTACTAAAGCTATTTAAAGCTTCGATAATGCGCCCTTTTTGCTTGCTGCTCAATTCTTGCTAAAGATCACAAAGATGAAATGCTCAACCAAACAAACACTATAATTATACAATATTATTATAGTGGTATTAAGTGTTTTATAGAACGAATAGAAAGAGCCCAATGACCAGAAACTCGTCACTGCCAATTATGTTTATTTAGCATCAAACCAATGCCTCAATGTAATTATGTCTTGGCGCAGAGGCAAACGCATGTGACTGTAAACGCAAGAGGTTGGGTGAAATTAAATATTTAACATTTTCAATTTCAAATAAGTCAAAGCGCGGCGTTAAGCTCCACCACTCAACACGCAATGCATCAAATTCGGTGGAAAGTGGGGAACAGAACGGAATGTCTCAAGACTAGAATGGGTGTGGGGTTCACCGTAAAGCTTAGATTAATGTCTCAATCTGACAGAAAGGACCTCTACGAAAAAGAATGGAAACGGAATTTAATTGAAAATAAGACTAAAAATAGAACAAATGATGAAATAAACTTAGTTTAGAATACAATTAATACTTCTAGGATAACTAGAAAATCCTAAAAGCATTTGTTAATTTCCAAAACAGCAAAGGAAACTTAGTGTCTTAACATTACGTATGTTAAGACACTGCGTCCATCTGACCACGTAGGGTAGGTAAAGGGAATCTAGTGTTAAAATAAACTATATATTATTCTTAGTTAAATGGGATATTGAAGATTAAAATTTTTTATTTATTATCTAATCGATATTGTATCGTTCTACTTAACATATAAAATGTAAAAAAAAATGAGTACGTATTTTATCTTTTATAAACTACCCACAAAATATGAAAAAATATAAAACATATTAAAACTTTCAGGCCCTATTTAAATTCAGGCAGTCGAAAGTGTTATAACTGTCTAACAGTATTATTATTCAGACCCCAATTCAGACAATGGGATTTGAGGAATATACAAAACGCGACTGTTATTTTATATCAAAATATTTAATCTTTTTTTAGCCTTACGATGTATCCCGCATATAGCAGGGTACGCAGAGGGAACCTGGGATGAAAGGAAGTATTAAGACATTTCGTCCCCCATCTTCCGACCAATTTTGAAAACATTGAGTCTGAAAACTCTACGCCACTTCATCTTTTTACCAGAGCCAGGAAATTAGCCATGTCAGGAAAATGAGTTACTACATTTCCTAAAATTTTCATTTATATTTCATGTCGTGGATATATGTATATATATATATATATATATATATATATATATATATATATATATATATATATATATATATATATATATATATATATATATATATATATATATATAATATTTGTGTATACTTTCAGTGTAGTTTTAGTAGAATAAAGAATATTAAATTGTTATCGTAAACAGATATTAAGGGAAAATGAGAAACAAACACTGCGGTCACAGCATACTAATTTACTGTATCCAATTTCATCAATACAAGGAAGGAAAAAGAGGAGGCCTTTGTCGTACGCCTTGTTCTTATAGATCGTTAAGGTTGCCTGGAAGAGATCGCTGTTTTAGCGACAAGGTCGCCTCTTGTACATTTGTTTTTATTACTATTATTTATTGTCATACATTTTTTTTCTTCTTTTTTCTTGGGGTATACAATAAAGAATATTATTATTATTATCGTTTGACATGTAATATAAAATGTTAGTAACTACACATTTGAGGTCAGTGGCAGGCTAGTATACAAGAGCGTTTACTACCCTGCCACTAACCTCAAATGTGTAAACGACACGTTTTTGGTTCATTCCCCAAAAAGCACCTTCTTAAAGCCTGTGCTTCGAGAAAGTCCGTCACTCAAAACGCCTCCAGAACTACATGGGAAGTGGAGAACGGAGGGGTCTTAATGAGAACGAAGTGGCTTAATTCTTGGTTTCCTCTGCCTATCCTTATATATGCGTATTACAGCGTGATTCTAAAAAAAATATGTACACACAAATCACTCCCAGACATAGAAAAGTCGAAACTACTGTATTTAAAAGTTACAATTTGATATGTACTTAGGTTAAAAAGTGTAGGAATAAGGTAAGAAGATATTACTGGAAATATTTAATACGAAAAAAATGGAAATTTCCATAAAATCCTAAGAAGCACAGTTGCGGGAGAAAATTAAGATTTTTTAATGCAGGGCAAATACAAGCAAAATATAAGATCTGTTCGTCCTTTACACTGTCGTGATGACCACTGTAATGAAAGACTTACTTCAATATTCATGTTTCAATTTCTTTTTATTTTAGCTTCACGCTATATACATAAAGGGTTTGTGTTGAGTGGCGGAACTCAACGCCGCGACTCAACATAATTTCTTAGACTCTTTTTAATTCCTAAATCTATAGAACGAAGTGACATCACAAAATTCTCTGAAATTAATTAAATATCAGATAGTATTATTATAACCACACTGCCCTATTTCGACGGGTCGTTGCCCTGAAGGTCGGGGAAAATCGATCGTGCCCTTAGGGCGACATGGGGTGGGATCAGCTGAAATGAGACAGTGTTGCTGTATTACATATACCTAAGTCTACTTACTTTATTATAGGATGGCAAGATTTATTATAATATAGGCGTAGCAAAAGTAATATTATATATTTAGACTGCAGTATTAGTATACTAATTTAAATCTGATGACTGCAATGGAAGAAACGACGATACGTTTTAGTATGAACGCGATAGTTGCAGATTCGATGCCATGTTGGGAAATGATGATAATAACTTTATTATTCATTTTAAAAAATTTAGTTCAAAAATTGGACAGAAAGTGGGTAAGGGAGTGTTTAAACACTAAATTTCTCTCTGCTTGATTTGCTATTGAATAATGAACACTATGTTCTTTCCATCTCCGCTGCTTTATTACGAAAATACTTGATTGACTCAGAACGTAATTAATTTATCGTTTCTACAAGTATTATTCTTTATCTCAGTGTACTTCTTCTATCCTAGAGCTTGTCTAATGCTAACAGACTGATAATTTAATACCGGTCAATTTTCTGATGTTATTCAGCCATTTTTGGACAGCATTTTGTGGACCTTTATTCAACATGCATTTTGTTATTGCCTTTATGTACCTATCATAATAACCTGAATAAAACTGTATTTAATAATATCTTTGATTTTCGCGATTGTTACACATTTTAAATGAAACACTTTTAAACGGATTAATCGCGTATATTGAGTTTTAAACATTTTTGGAAACCCGACGTTTCGAACACTTTACAGTAGTCCGTGGTCACGGGTAGACCCAGTAGACCAGTCTACTCGTGGTCACGGACTACTGTATAGTGTTCAAAACGTCGGGGTTCCAAATATGTTTAAAACTCAATATACGCGATTAATCCGTTCAAAAGTGTCATTTAAAACTGTATTTGTCATACCTTAGAACATGCATCTAAATTTCTCTTTAATAACATTAACCTTTCGCCGAACTACTATGGAATCCTCAATCACTGTATCTACTCAGTTTCAAAAACATGTCGATTCTACAGTATCAGCCTAATTCAAAATATTTAGACGTCTATTACCTTTCACGCTTTATCCCGCATGTAACTATGTAAGAGAAAAATGAACTAGTGATAAGACACTTCATTCTTATTTTACTATTTTTAAAGTGCTATTCCACACTTAGGAAAGAAAAATATTAAATTTAAAAACGTATACAAATTATAACGAAGCAGGATTTGAACCCGCGCCTCTCGGAAACCGTCCAAGCGCTCTGACCAAGTAAGCCATTCGTTCTCATCAAGCTCCGTCAAAAATTTTATACGCTTGCTACAACTTATGTTGTTAGCATCTCTGTAGGGAGATTTTTACATTTCGTTCTTTATTATCACCGCGAATCTCAACACCGCACATAGTATTCAAATTGAAATTAAAATATTTTATTCAAAATAAGAAGTTACAAGCTTTGTTGTTTGAACGTCAAACAATTTACCACCAGTTCACTAAAGTTACTGCCTCAGACCTGAGAAGAACTGGCGAAAGAAACTCAGCGGGACAATGTACCGCACGTACCCTCGAATAAGCATCGAATCCACAACCATCACATTTGCAGTCATAATTTCTTATAATAATTTTCTCCAACATTTTATTTCTTTTACATATTGAATAATAATTCGTATAGCCGTAGCGACCCATTTCCCCGGTCATTACCCTCAAGGTCGGGATAGATCGATTGTGCCCTTAGGGTGGATCTATGTTGGTTTTGTATAACAGCTGAGTGTCAACTCCATAATAAAATTTTTATAGAACTTTTTTTTCAGTTTCACGCGTTTTCCCGCAGAACAGAATATATAGAGACTTAGATTGAGACGCCCTTCTCTAGTTTAAACTCAATTTTTCAACTTTTACGAGTTGTATGGCGGAGTTCTACTCCGCACTTAGTCTTGTTGTTGCGTTATTGTCTTACTATAGAGAGAAAATTAAAATAATTAATTGAACCCGTCTTGATTACATTCAGATACTGCTGCTACGTCACGACAGCCTCTACATATATGAACTTATATAATATAAAGATCTTGTAATAATCTCTTAAGATTTTTCTTCACTAAGAATTATATGTGATGGTCACTTGATTTATATCATTATGTTGGGGTAGTAGAACTTTTTTTTTATCTCCTACTTAACTACGCAATCATTTATTTATTATAAATAAACAAGTTAAGTATTTTTCTTGTTCTTTCTTCTTGATTTTAAAGTGAAAAAAAGAAAAAAGTATCTATTTTTCAAAATAAGTATTTTTCTCTTTTTTTTACTTTAAAATCATTTATTATGAAAATAAATAACTTCTGATATATTTTCTAGTCCAGAAGTTAGTACATTTAAAGGGACCTACGTAATGGTGGACCTATCTCTTTAAATCTCTCTCTTGATTTTCTCCGGTTACATGGTCTAGCTTGGCCTGGCCTGGCTGATCCGTCTATTAAATAGGGATGATAGATAAAGCTAAAATCATTTGTTAAATGAGTAAATAGAATGCTTTGGTCTTTAATAGCAAAAAAATTTTTTTCAGCTTCACTTGGCAGGATAGTCGTAGGCGTAGAAGAAACTTAGATAATTAATGTTAAGACACTCCGTTTTCAAAAGTAGTGCTTTGAAAAGCAACTGCAAAATTTATTACGAAACTTGACTATACGGCCAATAATCTCCCTATTTTTTCTTATTCTTAAAATGGACGAGAAATGCTATATTTGTAATAAAAAGCCATATCATAAAATACTCCTTCACGTGAGTTAATCCACGAGTAGGTCACATTTACCGTTCGCCTCCGTACTGCCTTTCAACAAACATTACACATTCAAAGCAGGCTTGTGCCAATCTCGCGATACTATCCTAATACCCGGTGCTATTAAGCCATGTATTTTTATGCTCCATTTATTTGCCACTCTTAAAGAGGTTTTCTGTGACAAAAGTAAATATTTTGTAATATAACTTTATGAAGTTGCTTTTTTCAATAGTAATGTTTAGGTGGTCTTAATTCATTCAGAGTCCAATAAAGATTGTACGAAGCCCCCATCAAATGTGTATAGAAGAAAAAATTGAGATAAATTCTAATTTATTTGAATATGTCTCACTTTTATTAAGCGCTGGATAAAGATGGCGCATGGTCTGTAGAAAATATGAGGAGGCCCACCAACCTTACTTGATGGGACTAACGTCTTTTTTCTTTCTTTTACAGTTTCACGCGACAGAGTAGGCAGAGGCAACTTGATAACTTAGTGTTAAGACACTCAAGTCCTTTCTTCTTATAATAACATTCTACTTAACGTACAGAAAATTCGCAAATCGCCAGTTAATTGTCTAACCCAGGTTTCCTAATATGGTCCTAACATATAATTACTAATATATCTTATATTCAAGATATAGTATAAAAGATACAATTTCATACATTATAGTGTACTTATATAGAATATAGCAATCTGAGCTCTTCCTAGCCGCGGGCGTAGTTAGGCGCGCTCTGGTTCCTTCAATTTTATGATTGGATGGACTGCTGGCATCGTAGAATGTCAAAAGGTTTTCACATTTTATGGTACACTATATGAAGAATATGAACTTATAAATCTTGGTTGGGATAAAAAATATTATTTGTATGGAAATTTTATTAAATATCGATAAATATATTGAGGCCAGTCGTGGCGCAAGCGTAAACGTGTCACTGTATGTAACAGTACGTAATTATTAAATATTTTCATTTCCTCGCTCTGGTGTAGAGGCAGAGTGCGGCGTTGAATTACGCTACTTCACACACAATAGCTACACAATTTTGCGGAAAGTGGAGAGCAGAGTGTTTTGTCGTGTCTTTACAAAACGGGAAAGGCAGGGTGGCGGGCATATACGCCTCAGGACATTTCCAATAACTGATAAACACATTCTGTTCTATTATATTTATGAATCCAATAAAATTCTCAAATACAAAACAAACCATTTAAATTGTAAATACGCCCGCAGCTACTTGTCATCCAATATTTATTTATAGGTCAGTTTGTGAAAGCGAAATAAAGTTGGGGATTTTTACGCGGCTCGAGTCGGGCCATGTAATAAAAACGTTGTTTCTTCGATCGTATTTACTTACTTTAATGCGTCGTAAAGTTTCGAGTACCGCTACAAAGTGATACATTGGTTTCTTATATTTTGTCAATATTTTCCTTGTATAGCCAAGTAACTCTTATTTGGCTTTAAAAAACAAAATTTTAAAAAAAGCTCTTAGAATTAATATAGTAATGTTTGCATACGACATGCACTCAGTTTGTATGAAATGAAATCCAAATATAGGTTTGTAATGAGTTTTTCTTTAAAACACCTATATTATTTCTCTTTAAGAATTTTTCTTTTATTTCAATTGTAAGTTCTCAATTCGTGCTAAATATCATAGCTGTAGGTATACGTACATCGCAGGGGAGGCAGAGGGAACTTGGGAACCTAGTGGTAAGACACTCTGTTCCTGTTCCGTTCAACACTTTCCGCCGAATTTGAAACATTGCGTGCCGAGTGGCGGAACTCAACGCCGCATATTGCCTTGTTACCAGAGCGAAGAAATGAATACATTAAATATTTATAACAAAAATATTAAATATTTAATTTCCTCGAGTGGTGATCGAACCCACAACCTGTCGGTTACAGTCACACGCTTGGGCCGCTGCGCCACGACAAGCCTCAAAGGAGATAACTCTATAGGTTTTGATCACCCAGTTATTTCAAGTACGGATATACGACGTTATAGCTCTTGACAAAGTGCTCTTAGCAAAGTGCCCGAACATTGCCTTCAATTAAAGAAAACACTGAAATCGTATCATTTACCCTAGAAGTAGGGCGCCACAGGCAGACCAAACTTATAACACCCCTTTTTTCTGTCAAGAAGTTAAAGAAATATTAGAGAATTAAATAATCATTTCAAATATATTCTTTAATGTTTTTATGCTATTGTTCTTGTTTTTTCGTTCCGCTTGAACTTATAGTATGGTAATTTTAGAATTAAATTGAAAATTCGTGGCTTTCGTAGTTTAACTTGGGAACCCAGTGGTGAGACACTCCCTACTTCAGTCAAATTTAGACATTGCATGTTGAGTGTCAGAACTGAACGCTGCGTTTTGCCTTGTTAACGGAGCAATGAAATCAAATCATTAAATATTTAATTTAAAAATATTACGTATTACTTCGAGTGGGGATCGTACCCACAACCTGTCGCGTTTTCAGTCACACGCTTGTGACTGCACCACGAGCGGCTTTATTAATATTAAAAATCTTTATTAATTTAAAAAAGGCATATTTTTTAACATTGTAAGTAATTCGTGACTATAAGTATAAAATAAAATTAAATACTTTATTAAGACTAATTCAGACATATTTAGTTATATTGCATATAAAAAAGCACCATTTTAACACCATAATACATTAGAAACTCGATTAAACGGACTAATTTTGTTTAAGCATTCGGATAATCGAAATCATTAAAGTTTTATACGTTGTCTAAATTAATAATAGGCTCGTACAGTTTTCCAGTGCTATTTCATATAGCAATGTCAATCCTTTGGCCGACCGCCAGGTCTCACCGTAGCCGTAGTATGCCCGCAGTGTCCTGGATACAACTTCGCAGAATAAAGCAATTGCGGCTCCAACACAAATATTTGTCCGAATGTTTTCAACCGTCATGAATATTCAATATGGACGTTATTATTGGTGGGGAATTCTTTTTTAATGCCTTAATGGCTTATCTCATTTGGGTTTTGAAATTTGAATGGAATTTAAATTGTTTTGGTATTTTTTTTTTAGGTATGTTTTAGCTTCAAGCTCAGTTCTTACATTGCAGGGTAGACATTTTGAAGTATAGCTTGTTGTGGCGGAGTACAACGCCGCCAGAAAACATATAAAAATTGGAATAATTTCGACGTAACTTCATGAGAACGTATGACTCATTGGTCAGAGCGTTTGGCGAGAGGGGTACGGGTTTAAATCCCGCTTTTTCTTTTCTAAGTGAGAATGAACATTTTAAAAATCAGTAAAAATATTAAATATTTCATTTGGCCCGACCAAATGTGGATTGAACTTACAACCTATCGCGTTTACAGTTACTTTACTTACGAGTATGTCCATGCGTCAGTCGGAGAAATAAATTGTTTATTATTTTCAATTCTCCACTCATTTGTAGGAAAATTGATTGCAAATTCTTTGTGCCCTCGTATATATACATACATACACGGAAAAAAAGTAAAACTGCTTCTATTTATTTCTATGAAATAAACAAGTGTCCGGCTTATCGCTGAGCGCTTAATGTCTAGCCTTAAATAAATAAAAAAGTTTATAAATGTCGTACCAAAGACGTGGGTGACCCCATTCTTTAATTATTTTGTCATGTAAGCGTTATATAACATTCTAATATATATATATATATATATATATATATATATATATATATATATATATATATATATATATATATATATATATATATATATATATATATATATATATATATATATAT
>DWMZ01000506.1:0-22027 GCA_018249855.1 Eueides tales michaeli | reverse complement strand
AAATAAATAAATATATATATATATATATATATATATATATATATATATATATATATATATATATATATATATATATATATATATATATATCTTGTCCGTAATTATTGTCAGAAAAAGACTTTAAATTTACATTGGTGTTATACATATTAGCTATATTTATATTATAACACGAAATACGAAATATAATGAAGCGTTATTAAGTTATAAAGTATATTTTTATAACGTAACCGTAGCACGGTTGGTGCGCAGACATTTGATTAGATTATTTTTTCATGATTTGTGGAATCATGAATTTTAATAATGTGCAAAGTTGAAAATATTTGCAAAATATAGCGTAGGTACAAGTATATTTAGAAACTTTTAGTTTACCACTCTCTTTCTTGTAAATTTGCATAAAAATCTATACAACTGAAAAATAAATTTTGTAAGAGGAACAGTTCCCACAAAGAAGCAGAAAGCACTGCCAATAAAAGAGGGCGATTGAATCTCGTTGGACGGAACGGCGAAGATAATCCCATTTTCAATTTCGGCGTTATACGTTTAAGTTATTGCTTGTAAAAAGATTGTGGGTTCAATATCCATTCGAGTAATATTTTCACTTTCCTCGCTCTGGTAGAGTGGCAAAGCGCGACCTTCAGTTCAACCACATAATACGCAATGTCTCACTGCGGCAGAAAATAGGGAGCGAAAGTACGAGTATTTTAAACAAAATGGAACGTCCTATCACTAGATTTCTTGATTCCTTTTTCTAACCTATGTGTAGAATATAGGGAGAAAAACGAGAAAAAATTTATGTACGAGTAATCCGTTCTTTTTGTAGTCGTTGCTATTTTGGGTACTTTTTAATAAAATATTTTTATTGACATTTAATTCTGAACATTTTTAAAGAGGACTTACTTAGTAAAGATACTCAAAAAAGTACTCAAGAAAATTAAGATTTGAATTTGAATTTCATTAAGATTATTTAAATTTTACACCCGCAATTTCATTTTGTATCTTTTTCATATTAGAATATTTGTTGTCATAGATGGCGTGAACAAATTCAACCAACAGCGTCGGTGGAATATACACTGAGATAACACGGAACTAGTTTTCTTTGTTTTTATCCATTTTTTTCTGACAGTCAAAGTTCATTAAATATTCTAGTGCCATTTACGTGGGGATCACTTGACGAAATATTTTTTTAAATATATATTTTAATTTTATTTTTATGAAATAAAAATACATAAACTAGGTATAGGTCTATAATTTTTGATATCACTCACTATATAACATTGCAGTATTTAACAGTAATGGTAAGAAGCCTAAGTGAATAAAATTGCAACTTTTTTAAAAGTTACCGTAGGCTGTGACAAATCCGGATTGTTGCCGTAAATAGCAGAATAAATCATCCGTTTGTATATTCTCAGAGCTGTGCACCAAATGTCATCATATACTTCCGGTTAAATTGCTTTATTAAATTTACCATAAATAAATACATCCAACTGATTTATGTTTATTGGTTAGGATATTGCTTTGGGCTAGCTTAGATATATGTATGCAAATATACATACATTTTTGACGAACATTTTATGTATATCAAAAAGGGGCACACTTGTATGATTAGTAAGCGCGACAGGTTGTAGGTTCGATCAATAAGCAATAACTGCAGACTTCGGTGGAAAATGGGGAACGGAAGTGTCTTAATGGGAACAGAGTTGAACACTAAGTTCCCAGTTTCCCTTTATCTATTTTGAGAGGTAATAAGAGAAGAAATATAAACTTAAACATATATCATCATAATTTTTATCGTGTTCGATGTGGATTCGATTTCTACTTACGTCTTTGTTATAAAAAAAATGATAACAAATACAAAAATATATTACAAGTTCAAACATTACATATCATTATTAATGGATGATCTCATGTATTCACGTCTTAGATGTTATATGTAGCTAAGTACCTTCTGAGTTAATAAAATCTCTGAGGGAAAAGGAAATTCAGTTTAAGTTTTCTATCTCGACTGTAGAGATTTTTTAATCACTTGCTTTGTTCGAAAATACCACCAGTAGAAGACAGACGGTATAAAACGGTAGTTAAAAGTCATGATAAACTATATAATGTCCCAACGTTTAAATAAATTTAAGTAAATAAATATGTAGCTAAGTGTTGCTCGCTATTTGTAGTTACAGATAGGTTCGTTTCATTTTTCATATAAGGTATGTTTTTCAATTATCTTCTTCCTATAAAGACTAGATAATTAAGTTAAGTTACAAAACAAGAACACAAGTTACGACTGATTATCTTGTAAAAGCCTCATTTGATACACACGTGAGACAGATCCGACTCACAAAGCGTAAACCGCCTCATCAATGTCTGTTTACGTTTCACTTCGCAATTATTTACATACAAAGGTGACGTATGACTTGTGACACTGATAGATTGAAGTCGAAAGCCTTTATACAGAAATATTTAAATAATTACAATACTACGTACATAAGCATAGTTTTCATTCAAGGACAGCATCAGGATTATCAAACGGAAGAAAGAGTAGAGGACAGTATTCTGTAAGAATACAGGGCATTTTCTATAATCTACTCGTGACCACAGACTACTGCAAAGTGTTTAAAACGCCGGGTTTCAAAAATGTACAATTTTCATTAAACACAATTCATCCGTTTAAATTTGGTTCTATTAAATTGTATAGTAATCGCAAAAATCAAAGATCTTATTAAGTTATAAATGAATCGTAATCTATACTGTATTATAAAATAAAAGAGTTTGTTTGCTTGAACACGATTATCTCAACAACAACAACAAAAATCTTTAAGTATTAGATAGTCAATTTATCGATGGAAAGAAGGCTGAACCTGAGGGAGGTCATGTAGTATATTACTAACGTAATAAATTATTGGAGGTTGAGATACGTATTTTTTACAAATACTGACCGCGGCAATTTTTATATCCGCCATTTTCTCAAACAAAAATATACTTAGCGCTCCTAGAATTGATGGTAAGTATACAGTATTTAAATAAATATGAGATTACATTAATGTAGAAGATATTTTACCTACTTAAGGAAGTAAAGAGATAAAATAACATTACATTCAATAATACATTCTAGTCGTTTGTGATAGTAACTTTCAGCTTTTTGTTTATTATTTTTTCAATGAACAATCCTGCATATGTATCAACACGAGTATCTTTCACGCTGTACCCCTCATATAGCGGAGTAGGTAGAGGGAATTTAGGAACCTAGTATCAAGACATTCCGTTTCGTTCCCCACTCTCCGTCGAAGTTGAGTTATTGTGTTTTAAGTGGCGGAAAGCCTTTGCCTTATTACAAGAGCGAAAACATGAACATAATTTATTTAAAAAAAATAAAATTTCATTTCATCGTGGGGGATGAATCATCATCTGTCGCGTTTACAATCATACGTTTGTGTCTATGCGCCACGATTAATGTAGATGTGTGGTAATACACTACTCTAGTCGTTAGAGGGTGTACTTTAGTTTTAGTACCATTTATGGTCGGAGAGATCATTATAATATATAAACACGTGATATTAAAAATAAACATCTGGAGATAGGTATTATCACGCAACGCACGCGATGCGGCTATTATTTACTGCTATGTTTCTTGGATATACTTGAGTTTCTACTTTAGTCTAACTATTTATAATAAGCCTGAGGCCAGTTGTGGCGCAGAGCCATATGCGTGCGACTGTAAACAGGAACAGGAAGTGAAATATTTATACCACACTTAGCACGACAGCGCGGTGTTTAGCTCCACCACTCAATTTACAATTCCTCTAGAATTCGGCGGAAAGAGTGGAACGGAAATGACTTAATTGGAAAGGTATATACTTACGTTAGTTTTTAAGCTCCCTCTATCGTTACTGTTATGCGCGGGATATTGCGTGAAGATAATAAAAAGACTAGTTGTACTTAACAAGTTGAACCTTAAGTGAATAAAATAGGTCTATTCACATTTGTAACTCAGAATTATGAAAGCTGACGAAAATAAAGTGATATCATAATGCAGATTAATTTCTTTTCATTATAATTCATTCATTCGGTCATTTCGGAAATATATGTGACAGTTTGAACTCGGAAATTGTCGTTTTATTGAAATAATTTTGGTAACTTATACGATAATAATATTTCACTTCTTAATAACTGTTTATTTGTCATTACGTTATTATATAATTTAGTGAAAACTAAATATGATAAGAAAATAATGGGAAATATAAGTATGTTTCCTACGTTTTTAATATGTTAACTTCTTGGCTTCTGGGCTTTACTTGGGCTTAATAAAAATAATTTAGGAAGTATTTTAGGGTCATTCAATAGATATTGAATCCACTACGTGTACTTAAAATCAGATATTTTTTGGACACTTGAGAAAAAATTAATAGATGTTTATATAATACATATTATATTACGTTCAAGGAAAAGTATTGTAACAAAATAAAAAGAAACAAGATCAAAATTAACCACTTACGTAAAAATACATAAATGGTATTAATAAGATATAAATAGTGAAATAACATTCAACCAGGTACAAACTCTAACGTCTACGTATAATAAAAATTGTTTATGACCCTCGGAGAAAAAAATAAATGTAAGTTTGGTCTGTCTACGTGTCTCTATGTCTGTGGTATCGTACTTCCTGAATTGAGGATCCGATTTGTATGCGGTTTTATGTACTCGATGGCCTTGTTTGTCGTACCTCTACGTTTTTTAAAGTTTATAATTTTGTATTACGTAGACGATAATAAATAATTATTATTCAGATCTATAATCTCGTGGAGTACAGATAAAAATATTCTTCTTAATGATTATTATTTTGATTATCTATAATGATAAAATAAAATCAAATAAGTTAAGAACAAGAACAGCAAGAAACTACTTACAGTACAAACGAAGAAGAAATCTAACATCATCATCTAACCGTAACAATTTTTTTTTGTGTGTCTATCTTCCTCCTAGTCCGAGCCCATTTCCGAAACTATTGAACTAATTTTTAAAGGACTTACACTAACAGATGGAAAGGGGTTGTGGAGAAACTGAAAATCACCATATAATTATATCATGTAAAATTTTGATTAAAAAAAATACATGTCCCGCTGAGTTTCTTCCGCCAGTTCTTCTTAGGTCTGAGGCAGTAACTTTAGTGAACTGGTGGTTCTTATTTTGAATAAAAATATTTGAATTTGAATTTTGAAACATATAATATATAAGCTACTTATTACTAATAACTATTTTCACGGATAATTACGAAACAAAAAGACAGGGCGAGGAAATGAAAATATTAAATGTTTAGCTTTCTATCTTTTAGTGTAATGGAACTCACAACCTTGTTTATTTCAGCTTAGTTAAGCGCTTACGCCTCCTGCGCCATATTGAATTCACTTCAATAATATTAAATAAGTTTTCGTTTAGCTTAACTGGGGAAGCAGCGCGGGGACCGTTAGTTATTTAATAGTAATAATAATATTATTCTTGTCAAGTAATGAAATCTCGTTTTCCAAATGTAATATGCTTCGTTTCTAAAGTCGTTAAGTTTTATTGATCTCATACATTTCCTGGTAAATATTTTATTTTCCACAGGGAAATCTTTTTTATCTATTTGACGGGTGGTCGTAAATATTTTTTACTTACAGCTTTTTTCGATTCTTAAGGCAAATACATATGTCTTTGGAATTCCATCATGATAGGTTGTAAACTCTAGGGAAAAGAAACTAGTTGGACGAACAAACTGAATAAAGGATATCAGTTTTATGACCTGACACAAAGATATAGAACTAAGCAAATTTCTTTTTCCTTGAAGAAGGTTTGAACATCAATTATGTAAATATAAATGGAAAATACGACGTAGACTGAAAGTTGTCGACAAAATTATTTTGCCGTTATATTCTTACTGTCTACCGTGAGAAATGTATTAAAATGTAGTAAGAGAACATTTCAGTAATGTTCGAATGTCATTCGAAACTGTTTTAAAATATTTTAACGTAGTCTTGTACTCTTTCATTAAAAGTCTAAAACTTATTTTTCTATTTCTCGTATGTATTTCAAGTAAAAAAAAATGTTTGCAATTTGAGTGCTTTAAGAAATAAAGCCATTGTTATTATCTGGCTAATTAAGTGACGCCTGTCATGTTTTACAGGCACAAGCGTAGGTTAGATCCCCACTCAAGGAGATAAAATATTTATTATTTTCAAATCTTCGCTCTGTAACAAGGTAAAGCGCGACGTTGAGTTCCGCCACTTAAGACACAATGCCTCGAATTTGCCAAAAAGTGGAGAACGGAACGGAGTGTTTTAAGACTAGGTCCTCAAGTCTCCTCTTCCTCTATGAGCATATTCTGCTATGAGCGGGATACAGCATGAATGATTATTTATTGACTTATGTATACATGTATACTATGTACAGGGATGTTCTTTGTTTCTTACACAATTTCATGTTTAACGCTGTATGCCTCACAATCCATGAGATAGAGTTAAAACACTCTGGTCCGCACGTCATGCGATGTAGAAGAATATAATTGGCAAAAGTGTAGGTAGATGGTATTTGGGAACATAGTATTAAAAATACCACAGCAGGGTGCGCATGGGCACAAGCGTGTGCGACGGGTTGTAGGTTCGATCCCCTCTCCAAGAAATTAAACATTTAATGTTTCCAATATAAATATTCAATGTTTTCATTTTTTTCGCTCTTGCCAAAATGCAAAGTGCGACATTGAGTTCCGTCACTCAACAAACGATGCCTCAAATTTGGCGAAAAATGGGAAATGGAACAGAGTGTCTTAACACTAGGTTCTCAAACTTCCTCTGTCTACCCTGCCATGTGCGGAATACAGCGTCAAGCTGAGCGAATGAGTGAGTGAATGTAACCTTAACTGTAAATAACATAATAATATAACGCTCACAACACAGAAAGTATTTATATTTGCACCTGAACGATAAACTTGAGAGGCGTGCACATATTGAGCATGTCCAATTAGAAGTGTCATCAATTACAGAACATTTACGTAGGGCAGTAGGCTGTATACCTTGTAAAGCTCGAGTGAGCATCTACAACTCATTAGTTAAATCTCATTAAGAGTATCTTGTAGAAGTATGGTGATGTGCCGCGGAAACAAACCTTAAGCCGCTTCAGACTACACAAAACAAACTAGTCAAAGTGTTATTTTATTACGATTTCCTCACAAGTACTGTAGTGCCCTATGACGAAATTCAGCTATTCAACTAAATAAAATGCGACATGTAAAAAAGAAAACGATGTATGCTAAACTACATTCGAGCCTTAAATTTATAATTCAAGTTTCTAATTCTTCGATGAGAAATAAAAACTAATTTAAAACATGAAAGCTAAGAACCTGCTACGAAATTAAGATTAATATGTAGGCGTCCAACTATTTAATAACTTGCCAAACAGTGTAAAGACGTACACGTTCTCAATTTAAAAGATTTTACGTAAAATCTAAAATTACATGTACACTCCATGCTTAAATGGTTATAATTTACATAA
Organism: Eueides tales michaeli; assembly: GCA_018249855.1. Classification (NCBI taxonomy): domain Eukaryota; kingdom Metazoa; phylum Arthropoda; class Insecta; order Lepidoptera; family Nymphalidae; genus Eueides; species Eueides tales. The sequence goes on along the minus strand of DWMZ01000506.1, from coordinate 14,515 downwards.
TACCTTTAGCTTGTAACGTCCGGCCACTGGACTGTACTGTTTATTTAAGGTAAATTTGAGTAGAGTAAATAACCAATAAGTTTTAGATAACCTCAAGACACTCCGTTCCCATAGGTCACCTTCGTCGCTCTGCCGAGTTTGTGATATTGCTTGTTGAGTGGCTGAATTCAACGCCACGCTTTGTCTATTGGCCAAAGCGAAGAAATGAAAAAATTGAAGATCCTTGAGTAGGGATCGCACCTACAACCTCTCGCGTTGTTGTCACACGCTAGTGCCTCTGCGCTACAATAGGCACGCTTCAACTACGCTTTTACGCTAAATTTTATTTTGTCTAAAAATCACTGTTTGATTTCCTAACTGCAACAGTTCTTGCAATAGAATTTTCGAGGCCTGATAAAATAATTAGATTTTTTAAAAATGAGAATTAGATTTTTTAAAAATAATATTAACATTTGTACCATTATTGTAACATAATAATATAACGAATAAACAAAATCAAGCAAGCAGGACAGTCTCCACCAATATAGAATAGACAAAGTAGAGTGACACAATATTAACATCCTTTTCATAATCTTTAGTTACAAATTACAGTCGAACTGAAAAATATTAGTTGTTGAACAAATTGCTCTAATCGTTCGTCGATTACGAGGCGGTAATTTATTACGCGCCAAAAGCAAACTCGACACGTATAGTTCATTAATACAAACAAATTCCTTTCCTTATAGCTTCTTAAATTTTAAATTTAACAATTGTGCTTAAGAATTAATGTGATAAAAAATGGAGGCACAATTTTTGCACAAATTTACTGTAAACGCGACAGGTTGTGGGTACAATCACCACTCGACAAAATAAAATATCTAATAATTTCATTACTTTGCTTTGGTAACGAGGCAAAGTGCAGTGTTGAATTTGGTCAATCAACACGCAATGCCCCAACAATTCGGCTGAAAGAAAAGAACAGAAGTGTTCTAGTGGGAGCGAAGTGTCCTAACGTAAAGTTACAAAAATAAAAAATGACAATCCAGACCTTTTTTGATATTCCGTACTTAAAAACTATCGTTTTACTTACTTAACAGTACTCTTATACAATCACTTTATAGTACGTCTGCCTATAAGCCGCCGTTTATTTGTCTCTAGAATTCGTAGAAGTATGTAGTTTTATATCAAACACTCTTGGAGTATCGAATAAAACCAATCTTATAAACCAAAGTAATAAAATATATATGTGTATATATATATATATATATATATATATATATATATATATATATATATATATATATATATATATATACATATATATATATATATATATATATATATATATATATATATATATATATATATATAGAGTATTAATTATAAATATAAATTTAGAACCCTCACCTAATTAGATACTAACAGTTACTCACCCACCCTGTGGAAATTACTACAGTAATTAACATTTATTACTTTTAGTTGTATTTTTGTGTTATATCATATTTCAATATTGTTTATATTCCAAACTGATTTTTTGCAGATGTTTCCTGCTTTATGCTTTCCAAGTCACTTACTGTGAAGTGGACATAATAACAGAACCGCGTCCAGGAGAAGAGTATGTATTAGTAAGCTCTGGGCAGCAAACTCCTTTAAGAAATTTTGAAACCTCACATAAAATTCCTGAAAAACATCCCAACCATCGATTATCAAAACCGGATGATGGTGAAAAAATATTTAAAAAATTACACAGTGGAAAGATCAAACACCCTACTGAAGGTATTATTTCTATAGAGGAGGATAAAAGGGCAATATTAAAAAAGGCTCAAAAATCTAAAGTTACTGAATCTATAGAAGTAGATATTCCTGTTTCTAAATTGGAAGACATTAAAATAAAGGAAAATGTTAAGGCTGTAGAACACAATCCAAAGCTTTCTGTAGCTCTAGAAACTATGTCAGAATCAGGAAAGCTGGTTAATAACGATCAAACAACTACTCAGAAGCCAGTTTTGACTACGTCACCACCGACTAAATCACAAACCTACGACTATATTCCTATTAATTTCGATACTATAGATGATATTAACAGCGGGCTACTGTCATCGAATATTAAGTTGGAAACAGCTGGTTCTGAACAAAAACATTCAAGAATTCAAGTAAAAAAGGGTCCTAATGGTCAAGATTATGAATATGAGTACATTTACTATTACTACGATGAAGATGAAGGAGGTAAAAAGGAAAATAAAGAAAATGTTTCTCCGAGTAGTGAAGCCCCCATTTCAAATTCTCACGATGGACCACAAAAAATTGAAAGTGAAAATCAAATAGCAAAGGAAGTAAAACCTAAGAACAAATACAGCACGATTGATAGATCTAGTTCAACTACAACCCCAGCTCCGGAAGTTCACAATGAGGTTTACTCATCGCCAGGCAGGTCCAGGACACGAGGAAGAACGTCAGCTTCACCAGGAATTGAAGAAGATTCTCGTGAAGAGCGGTAAGCATACTCAAATATATTATTAACTTTACATATTATGTTATAACACATGAAGTAGAGCTTAGTGGTGCAGTAGTTGTAGTAGTAGTCACGAGTAATATAATTTATGGTTCATGCAAAGTAGATAACACACATTTCATTCAAGATTCATTAACATCAATCGCTTTCTGTCGCACGAGCTCTTGAGGAATCACTGTACTGACGCGACTGTCCTGGTAAGATGTGTATATGCAATACAATAAATTTTCTCATCAGGCTTCCATCGAGCACACGATTTCCTCCTCGCGGTCGTAATTTGGTTGCTTCAAGCTCTACAACATATGTTCCTGAAGTATCTTCAGAAACAATAAGACATCGTGGTCGGTCACAAGTTGACAATGTTGCTGATGAATCCATAGGTCAATCTAGAAGTAGAACACGTGCTCATATCAGGTATAGTGATAAAAAAAAAAACATTTTCTTCCTCTTAGTATGGTCTATGGCATGCACATAAAATAAAAATGTAGCTAAATAATATATATTTTTTATAAAGTATTCATATGCATATAAATATGCAGGTAAGGTACGCTTTGCTTTTGTGTGTCTCTAGAAAGGTCCATAACATAGCCGTTAAAAATGAAGTTTATTATTAGATATCAATAAAAAATTTTGAATATGAGCTATCTTTTAATCTAATAGTGAATGAATCGTTGTGTTATATTATGAAGAATTTTGCTTACTTTAATTTTTATTATGATAACTAAAAACAATAATAAAATGTTTCGAATTGAATATATAACTCTGCTATAGGCACGAAAGGTGTAGGCCTGTTGTCAAGAAACAATATAAAACAATTAATTTCAGGCCAAGCAATTGCTATTACATTTGCACCATATTTGTATGAACACCGAAAGCTCAGCTTAGATCTTGCGGGTTATACATATTTTCTTTTAGGTGATGGTTTTAATTTAAAGAGCAATTTTAATAAAGTTTATAACAATATCATATCTTTAATTTTTCAATAGATCTATTTATTATGTGTTTACTAGTTAAGTTTTATTCTATTGTATAAATTTATGTAAGTATAATACAAAAAGGTTTCCGAAATGATTTCAGGCGCCCAAGTTCCGAATTAGTAGATCTTGATAGTTTCAAAACTCATTCTGGAGATATTCCAGCACAATATAAAGAACCCCCTACAAGATATTCTTCAGAAAGTAAAACTACTACAGAAAATACGGAACATTCTTTGCTTGCTAATGAACCATCTCATACTAAAGAAAGTCAAAGAGAAGGACATAGTTTAGCGAGTGGAATTAGATTTCAAGAAATCCAAGATGATTCCAAATTGCCAGCCGATTACAAACATACAACTCCTTACGAACAAGATACTACTGAGTATACTACAATGACAGCGATGGAGAAAGTTGCTCTAGACTTGTACGCTTATTTAGCTGGTGAAAATCTAAATAATGAAATTAGCCCAGCAGGGGACTTAATGAGTTTCGACGGATCGACTACCGTAGATGACGAAGCGTGGACTACTGAGTTGATAAGCACAACTGAAGAGGAAACTACACCGACCACTACGACTACTACCACCACCACCACCACGACTACAACAACTACTACAACGACTCCAGCGCCGACCACGACTGCAGCACCAACTCGTCCTTCAAGATTTAAGGGCCGTCCCGGATCAAGGGCTCGCGCACCCGCTTCTACTAGCGCTGCCACAGAAGCACCTCAAGAATCCTCCACGAGAGCTCGAGGTAAAATATACATATAGACATGTGTTTAATATTTATGATATTGTTTACTTCTTATGTAAGTAGAATGATAATGATTGTTTTCATGTGATGAAAGACATATTTATGTTATAGCTAAAGCGATATTGATATTTATGCTGCCGTGCGAGTTATGCGAATTGTAAGTGTTGGTACACTTCCGAAAACTTTAATCGTCTTTTTTGTCAAAGTGGATAGATTTGACTATACTTTCTTTTCGCAATAATAAATATTTTTCTGTTTTGCTACCACTTTTTATTATTTTACATTAAAATGATATTACTAATACTAACGTAATATCTACGCATAGTTTTAAGGTAATATTTCCTTAATTGTAAGTCTTCGTAGGCAATGACATCATTAAGTAATTGCATTGTAAATTATGTGATTGAATATAGAATGTGAGCTCTTTTGTGGTTTATTGACAGGTCGTTTTGGTAAGCCTAATGGAATCAGAAAAACAACGTCAGCGGCTGTATCTGAATCTTCTACCTCCTCCGCTCCAGTAGAAAAATCGGCTCAACCAAAGGTTTGCATCTACTTATTATTTTTTCATTGATTGATCACTTTGATATAATAAAACGACATGCTTCAGCGAACGCCTGCAATGCGAATACTATTGCTGTTTACAACTTCCTTTTAACGAAGTATTTAATAGCCCAGATCATACTGTCGCTAACTAACATGCAACAATATTTTAATGAAAATGCATTTGCAGAGTACTTTACGTACAAGTATAAAATGATACACGTGTAAAAATAAAGTATATTTGATAATAAGGGGTAACTTTTCAAGTGCTCTTATTGCGATAAATGTATTATTAATGATGAATGAAATCAGAACCCTGTAGTGGCGCAGAGGCATGAGCGTGTGACTGTAAACGGTTGTTTGTTCGATCCCCACTCAAGGAAATGAATTATTTATTACTTTCAAAAGAAACTTATAATGTTTTCATTTCTTCGCTCTGGTAACAAGGCCAAGCGCGGCGTGGAGTTCCGCTACTCAACACACAATGACTCGACGCGAAAATTGTGGAACGAAACGGAGTGTCTTAACACTAGGTTCCCAAGTTCCCTCTGACAACCCTTCGATGCGCGGGATACATCGTGAAGCTGAAAAAAATACATAAAAATGCATGTAAATATGACTGTTAACACTAAAATATTTCTTGATTTAAATTGTATTTTTAGTCTATCTATTATATTGTTTAAATAAACAATGATAAGAATGACTTTATAATGTATAATTGTAGATTGTCCTTATATTTTTAGCTTGCGATGTATTTCGCTGTTCAAACACTCCCTTCCTATTAAGACATTCTGTGTTGAGAGGCGATACTCAAGGCCACGCTTATGCCTCGCTACCAGAGCGAGATGAAAACTATTTTATTTCATCGAGTGGTGCTCGAACCCAGAGTCCCACGCTCGTACCCCTCGCTACGAAGGGCTCCTATATTGTCAAAAGTATTAAAAAATAAATCCTTATGAGCCTTTTAAGAATATCTTACTTTGTTTATATGTATATTTATTAAGTGTACTTATGATATTGTAACAAAATCGTTATTGTAGATTGTCGTTCTTCTGACATCATTTAAATATATATAATATTTAAATGATGTCATGTTCTTGTACTTTATTTAACATCGTAACTCGTATGTTACGCACAGAAGGTGATATGCATAGAAATAAGGATAATGGAGATAATAAATTTATTTAATAAAAAAATAAATTGTTAGCAGGCCTTTGGACGTCGCGGCTTATTTTCTAGTCGTACACGTCCCAGCTCGACGGCGGCTCCTGCATCAGAGGCTATAAGCAGCGCTCCCAGTGAAGCAGCGGCTCCAAGGTTAATATGGATATTAACTATTTATAGCAAAATGTATTCATATACACAAGAATTACGTTAAAGAGAGAAGTAATTAGAATAAACAGTTTGTGTGAGCTAGACTCGCCACCGAGGGTTCCGTACTGATTTTAGTATTGTAGATAAACAGGAAGCACAAATTATAAAAATATTCAAATTTAACGATGCGGGCGTAAACAGTAAAATGTCATTGTTGTCTATAGAATACGTATAAAATTTCACTTCTTTGTTTTTCTTACTTTATTCCAAATTTCATGACTCATTATATACGAGAAGCACCCTATAGATTTTAATTCTGTGACGGATTACACATAAGTTGCAAAAACGTTGCATAAATGCTCATAAATGTTTATTTTGATTATGTTGACTTGGAAAGAAGCTTAATTTTTTCGGTGCTTCAAGGGGCCGTAGATTTTAATATTTCGCATTAATTTTAGCTTTATATCTTTACGTCTTGAGTGACGGACAGAAAACAGAATATTTTTATAAGGGTTTCATTTTTCTTTTTGATATACGGATCTCTAAAAATATCTCAGTACAACACAATGACCAATACCAACCGCTATGTTCGTTACCAATTCGAATACAATTTTAGTACACGTATGTTTTTAGTATATAATAATATATTAAACACTTAGAGCGCGTCTTCGCCCGGGATTAAGGAGACTTCCATCGTCTTCTTCTGCCGCACCGTCATCTGGAGAAGTCACCGATGCGCCAGCCTCTGTTGCTAGTCAGAGTGCGGCATCCGGAGAAGTCGTAGAAACTACACCAATTCCTTCTAGAAGTATTGGGTAATTATAATTTGATTTAGTTGTTATAAATCTCATTTTTAACTAGTGTGCTTAAATTCACAACTATCGCAATTGTCGTAAATTGTCCCACTGTTCCACGATAACCTCAATTTTCAATGACTTATTTGTGAATTAAAATCCCCCACCTTACTCATAAACTTTTGATAAGGCATTTCATTATTTTTATCGTTTGCATCTATCTAATATATATCCTGCCTAGACTAGAAGACCAGCTAGATTCAAATCAAACATAGCCTAGACTGGATCTAGATTTATACAATTCAGATCCAGATCTAAAACCTATGTAATTAAAATAATTAGCTAAGCGTTTTATATTGCACTATTTATATCAATAAAAAATTGTATTTACTAGACGCAAACCTGGAAGTGTTAGACCAGTATCACTACGACCCGGGCCTAGGCTCAATATAAGACCAAGTCCTCGTCTAAGACCCGGATTAGCAAGCGTGGCACCTACAGAAGCTGCGTCCGAAGCTCCCGCTGAAACATCAGCTCCTGAAGTTCCTGCAACAGAGGCAGAAAACGAGGCATGATTTCAGTTATAATTTAGAAAAAAAACGACTAATGTCAATAAAAAAATTGTTCTAAACAATTAAATTGAGAAGCATGTAAATATTTGTAGTACATTACGGTAAATCGCTTGAAACTATACATATATATATATATATATATATATATATATATATATATATATATATATATATATATATATATATATATATATATATATATATATATATATATATATATATATCAATTCTTGAAAGTAAATCAAGGTTACCTACTTTTAAGTCATTATGTAAAATAAAATAACACGATCAACTAGTATCAAAGAATGTTGAAATATTTACTTTAATATTCTTGCTGTATATATTAAAGTAAATATAAAAATATATATTTCTAACTTGTTATTTTATATAAATATTAATATTTATTTTAGACTTCACATTTATTTTGATATAGGTAATTAGTATAATTTTGAGACGAAAAAGAATAATATTATAAAAATATTAAAACAATAAACATATTATTAAAGTTGTTGGTATTATATTAATAAAAAAAATTCTTTTGTTATAATACCAACAATTTATATCTTGAAATTCTTTAATAAATAATATCTTGAAATTCTTTAATCTAAAAGAGACTTGAAAACATACACACACTAACAGGCAATGTGGAAATTATACTATTGACATTTTTATTCTTATAGGGCTCTTCCCCCACGCCTGCACCTGAACAACCTCGTGGTGTGTTAAAGTTACGTAATAGGCTTCAGGTGTCTCCGTCGCCTAAGCCACGTGTCGCCGTCACGCCGCCATCTAGGCGCCCTAACCCATTGTTGAAGAAAAGGTTGCCGGCTACTGAGGTATTATTATATTTTAGGTTCATGTACAGACATTGTAAATAAATATAATTTCCTTTAAATATTACTTGAACCGCTTTTGTATCATTTTAAAATAATGATATCGCCAGCTAAATGTGTTTCCGATAACTTGTATCATTTAATATATTTTAATAAAATAATTTGTATTAGGCCACAACGGAGCCACCAAAGAAGGCGACAGAATCAGTAGAAGAAGATGCGAGCGGAGAAAAGAGTTTGGCTGAGGCGGAAACAGAGGCGCAGCCGGCAGAGACTACCGCCGCGCCGCCCCTGCGGGGCCTAGACGCGCTCATCGCCCGGAGGCGCGCCGCCGGAATCGGCGCTCGCCCTGCGCGCCCTGCGCGAGGCGTCGACTTCCCCAAATAAACTCGTCTCCAGTAACAGTTATTCTATGACGGCGACACCGAGGAACATATAAACTTTTTAAAAAACCCACGGACTACAATCTGAATTAGTCAATTCAAATTATCTATGTGTTTATAAGTTTCTCGGTGAAACGTTAGAATGCCAGTCGTTTAGTCAAATTTCTTTTCAAACTGCCTAGAGATTACTCTTATTTCTCATTTTTATCAATAATAGTTTTATAGATATTATATATATATATATATATATATATATATATATATATATATATATATATATTTAGGCTTAAAGTTTCTAATTTTTAAATTTTATCAATACTTAACCATCTAATTAAGAGCTTTCTTTCTGCAACCATAAAATATTTACGTTGTGTACATATTAGTAGTAAATTTTACTATAAGTTTTTTCAGGGTTCGATTTTCAGAGATAGTTCACAAATCCATGTGAATTTCTGTCTTCATCCAAGCCAAATTAGTAATTGTCGGAATCCATTCGTGGTGGACATATCCTAATCGCCAAAGTAGATATCCATAAGAATAGGGATTTTTTTAAGTCTTGGTTTTCCCACAATAAAAACACCTAGTAGCGTAGCCATATTTACGCGAACATTGTTGCTAATTCGTACTCGCCTTCGACTGACATTATGACATAATTACACAAAAAAAGAATGTGCGAAACGTCCAACACAAAACCATTATTATTTATTAAAAACTTCAAGAAATCTTTTTTAAAATTTATCGTCTATGACATTGTGTAAAAATTATGAAAATATGATTAAATTATACTTTAATATGTATATTTTTTGTAACCTTTCGTAGATAATAAATATCTACGACGAATATAATAATTACACGTTTTAATTTGATTCCTTTATAGTTAACTAATGTTAACTTCATAATATACTCATTCGTTTTATTTATTATATTAAGTGGTCAACATGTTATAGGGCTTAAGTAAGAAAGTTGTTAATGAATCGATCCGTCGACATTCATCAAATTAACTAGAAACGTCTGCTAAAGCACTGATAGTTAGTGCCATCGTGATATGTTTTGTATCTTTTGTGTGATAATAAAGTAAATAATAAGATAACTCTCGCATTCGTTTTATTTATTCAACATCCCAGTCCAGTAGTTAGTTGCCGATAAAATAAAAAACAAAAAAATCCAAATTTTTCCAAGTGAGTTACTTTTTTAGTGTATTAGACGTGTTTGCCATCATAACGAAGAACTTAATTGTATTTTCCATACTTTATTTAGCTTTAGAAGTGACTATTTTAAAGGTATTATTATGTAATAATCTGCAAAATACAACTAGGTATAGTGTGTGTCCATAGATTGACTAGTGACAATTCTTAATTCAAAAAATTCAAATGACAGATAGCCAGTCTGCTATACTTTTTACCTTAGCCAATACTGTGGCTATAGAGACCACTGTTCCTATTGAAAAGTGTAATTTGACATTCTTGGGATCCGTTCTAATTCATTTGCATTAAATAATAAGACAATAGAGGTCATTTCTGGCAATATGTCTTGTATTTATAAAAATAAAATTAATAATAATGTCAAAATAAATATATTATGTCGCGATAATGAAACAAACTTGGTGTGATGTACCAATAACAAGATAAATATACAAGATTTTTAGTAAAAAAATAGAAATTGAATTATTCTTAAATTGTAAAAATATTCATGTACTTTGTATCACAGATCATTGGCTTTAAAACTCTGTGGCTATTTTTAATTTAGTATTTAAAGTATTTATAATTCAGTTCAGCACAGAAAAAGCAATTCGTGGTGGCTCTTTAATAGTTTTGAAAAATCTTACAAATTTAAACAACGTAAAAATATTTTGAGCCTCTCCGTTGGATAAACTATTAAAATGACCTGTGCTGAATTTGAACATTTTATTGTTGTGTACAGATCCCCCCCATTGAGTTATATGAACACTTTGAAACTATTTTAGAAGAGGTACTTGTAACATTATCCGGATCTAGAAGTTTAAAGTTGTATGTGGTGATTTTAATATTAACTCACTACAGAATTCCGCCACTTGCACTTTATTAATTTTATATAACCTATTTAATTTATTTCATGAGCCAACAAGAATAACTAGTTGTACCTCCACTTGTATTGCTTATATTTTTACAAACTCTTTACCAAGAGAAAAATCAATAATTAATATGTTAAGCTCAGATCATTGCAGTCAGTTGGCCTCATTTTACTTTGGTAAAAATAAAATTTGTAAAAAAAATAAAATGGTTTATATACCGATGACAACTGGTCGTATAGAAAAGTTTAGGATAAATACAATAGCAAAACTCCAATACTCACAATGTAATAATAAACCCAACTAATTATATAGGATTTTTTAATGTTATTAAAAATGAGTTTAATGCTGTATTTACTTCTCAAACAGTAAATTCCAGGAGTTTCTTATCTTTTAATGACTGAGAGACAGTGGGAATCCTTAAGAGTAGACATAGGTTACATAAACTTTATAGTGAAAAAGCTTATAACCACAGTGAATCATTTATTAATTATGTTAGGAACTATTCGAAATTGTATGTTCCATGCAAAATCTTTACATATTAGAAACAAACTTTCCTCTGACAAAATTAAAATCGTGAAACTGGAAATACTGTGAATCGTAACTATGAATTTAAATTAAAAAATGGACAATGGTGAAACCAGCTGTGATCAAGAAGTTGTTTGCGTTTTTAAAAATGTTTTTGCTGATATCCGAATGTCCACATCCAAAACCCTTATAGCTTCTACAACTGTCGCTGAATCATTGCTTAGGGGCCGTTCAAGTATTACGTAAGCAGATTTATTACAATTATTTACCCCCCCATCCCCCTTGTCAGCAAAAGTAAGCAAAGCTCTTACCCCCTCCCCCCCATGCTTACGTAAACATTTGCCAATCAATGTATTCTTTTTTTTTCTAATATTATATAACGTTATAATTATAATTTGAAAAATAAGAAAAAAAGAATATATTTTGCATAAAGATTATATTTTACTGATACGGTATTCAACATAGAGTAAAGGACAAAAATATTATATCTTACTAATATAACAAACTTATTTTGAATTTTTGGTACACATATTAAATTCAAATTAACAGTCTTCAGTCCATGAGACCCGAATCCATGACTCTAAGTTTTCGATCACATTGGATTGCTTCGGTTGCTGCTCAGTGTTGTGAGTCTGCTCGCTTTCATTCGATTTTTTTTTTTTATGGAAAGACCCGGCAAACGAGCGTACGGGTCACGTGATGGTAAGTGATCACCGCCGCCCACGGCCCCGTGTAACACCAAAAGAGTTACAGGAGCGTTGCCGGTCTTTAAGATGGATGTGCTCCGGGGCCCGGCATTACCCAATGCGAAATGCAGTGACCGAAGCCAATACTTAACGCCGATTTTAAATGCCGGGGGTGGTAATAATCCGGTCGAGTATGCCCATGCGTGTTGTCATTGCTGACAACGTGACTCCCCACGTACCCCACACGTACTTTAGTCGCCTCTTACGACACCACCAGTACCAGGGTGATCCTATTCTAAGCCGGAATCACACGGCACACGGATTTTGGAATGTCTACGTCGTTCTCATCGAGCCATTCAACATCAAGATGCTCTCAATTTTGAATAATGCGTATCAGTTCACGAGCACGACGAGCAGCGACTCTTACAGGTCTAACTTTCCTATCAGTGTGCGTGATTACATTTTTATCGATCTTTTCGATATGACGATTTAGTGACTTAACGGAAGCATAATAGAGAGTACACGTTTTGCATGTTCGACTTGATAGCCTCAATTTTACCGTCGGACAAAAATAATCGTAGGGCATTTGCACGAAATCTTTGATTGAAGCACTTAAGCGTAGAGCTAAATTTTGTGAAAGATTAAGAATAAGAAGTTGACCTCCTTCATCCAAAACCAAGTCGTCAAATGTTTGTTTCACTTTTACAGGTGGTGGAAGAAACCTGTTGTTTAATAATCTAAATAGGCCACTTCTTGGATGACAGCATTCTGTATTTCTACATTTTACAATTTGAAGCAAGTATTGGCTTTCACGCACATATTCTGAATACCATTTAATGTCTGAAAAATCAGGCAGTTCTTGCTCACGAACCCCAACAAATTTTGCATTAACATTATAGACATCAATTTCCATTGAACTCCATACTTCAGATAATATATTTCCTGCAAATTCGATCTTTCTAAATGTTCATCAATTGTAAATCCACGTTCATCTAAATGAGACCCAAAATGGTAATGAGGCAATATTAAACCAGCTAGTTCCCGACTAAGAGGAGCAATTCTGCGCTCGACACTGTTATACGCACTTCTTCCAGGAGCATTGGAAGCTAAGAATAATGCACCGAGATCATGTCGCTTAAAGTGTTGTATAGCAAACCCTATTACTTTTTCGTAACGCGGATTTTCATCTGGGCCTCCATCAACAGTCATGATTACCACTGATTTAACTAGTCCATGGTCAGTTTTAGCTAACGGTTGAAGTTCTTCAAGTTCGAGAAGCGTCTCGAAATCCTGAGCATGAGTATTAGCAGTAGATGAACTATGTTTTCCACTTTGAATAGCGATATATGTTGGTCCAGAATATCCAACGGCTTGCGGTTGTCTTAGCATATTGGAAGTGATTTTAATACCAGCATAAACAGATGGTATTAATTTATGACGCTCAGCGATTACCCAATCGTGATCAGGTAATTTGATTCTATATTCCATGTGCATTAGAAGAGGTGCCTGCTTATTTGCCTTATTTGCCAATAGAGACTCGAGCTTTATCATCTTGAGATATGAAAAATACTTGATCTGGCCCAACTATGGATGCTATGTTCTCTAAATAATGGATTGATGTCTCAGCGTCACTGATGACATAATCATCATCGAGACTCCCCTACCCCCCATGTCATCCAAAATAAGCAAAGCAAAGAACCCCCTGCCCCCCCATAGTGCTTACGTAATACTTGAACGGCCCCTTAGGGAGTGTGTCAAATTTAATTCAGTCAACTCTAGAGACATTGTTAAAACAATTAATATCATAGATATCAAGAAAACATTAGATTTATGGGGTATTTCTGTCACGTTGATTAGTCATATAATAGATGCTATTGCTCTTCATCTTTCTGATATATTTAATAATTGTATAGAGTATGGTGTGTTTTCTGACCTAATGAAATTTAGTAAAATCATACCTACATTTGAATCGGGTAGTAAATCAGATCCTAACAATTTTAGACTTGTATCGGTACTACCTTCATTTAGTACGATTTTTGAAAAAAATATTATAAATCAAATGTAACATTTTAATTCTCATACATTCATGCATAATAAACAGTATGATTTTATTAAGTGTCGCTCTACTACCAATGATGGTATGGGAAGGATCGCACGATACTCTTGGCATGTTCTGTGACTTGTCCAAGGCATTTGATTGCATGCAGCACTCAACATTGAATACGAAGCTACACTATTACGGCATAAAAGGACGTGCACTAAATCTTCTGGCTTCTTATTTAAATAATAGAATTCAGAGGGTTGATGTGAACGGTAAGAAATCTTCTGTATCGATTCTCTTTTTATCATATATAAATGACCTACTGTAATGTAAAAATGTGATACACAAATCTACGATTTTTAGTGGGTCTGCTTTTTGTTTTTATTTACTTTTTAACCTTATCTTAAGAAGGCTATATTTTACTATATAATTTATATTTTATGATAACTAAGTTAAACTCTAACTAATAATTAAATGCGCTCCTAGGATGTTGAGCGTAATGAGCATTCAATTATTTCCACCAACATAAAAAAATTGAGAATCCGGACTA